>JAODPA010069547.1:0-31982 GCA_025585075.1 Nepenthes mirabilis | reverse complement strand
TTTAATAAGCTTGGTTGGCAAATTTTATAATATTGAGTTGTATTTTAAATATATCATTTTGTATATTTTGTATAGGTGAATGTTTTTAGGCTCATATTTTGTTTATATATGACAATTTTTGGCACAAGTAAAGACTCATGCAAAATGTATCTTGGTGTTCATGCGATGTTCATGTGATTCATGCTTGAGCAAAATTATGCATCTACTCAACATGTGTTCTTGTTGTTCATCATGTGACTACAAACTATTGAGACCATATAACAAGCTCACAAGTAGCTTGCAACATAGATACTTAAGCTAACTATATTCAAAGACCACTCAAATATTGTCTGTGAGATAATAGCATAAGTTACGGGATTCCATATCAGGACCACAAGTCTCTCACATATAAAAAGCTCAAGCGGAAGGCCAATAATGTTTTTGTGTGATGTTCATATGATTTATGCTTGACTAAAAATCCAATTTTTGCCCAATAATCACCCCATTGAGCTACTTTGATTGGGAGGTTATTTTATAAACTCTTAGGCATCTTTGAAAGAAGTAACATAGGAAAAAGGAGGGTGAAATAGAGTGAGATTGAAGTTTGAGAAAATTATCTTTTGAGTGTCTGAGATAAAAAACTGAGGGAATAATTTTTTGAAGAGATCCTTCTTCTATTAGGATGAGTACCATGTTATTGTGAGATCATTTACAAAATCTTAAATTAAATCTTAAATTTATGTGCCTACAATTTGTGTAGTTTAAGTGTATGACTTATATGTAGATTTTGGACATGCATTAGTTAAAAAAGTTTAATCAATCGAAAATTTACTTAGAAAGACTAGAGGAAGTATAAATACCTACAGATCTACAGATCTAACAAGGGGCTTAAATAGTAACATGTCCAAGGCTAATAGCTAGATATTTTAGTATGCCTTTTCATTTATTTGTAATTAGATTTTTCTCACATAATGGATTTTTAGCTAACAATTCATGGACTAGATGATTTTTCTCTGCAAATAAATAGTTCAAATATTTTTCCTTTATAATTAAAATATTGTATTTTTTCTATTTTTACATTTTATTTATGGCATATATACAAGAACGATGATGATATAATTTTAGCATCTAAATAAGTAATATCTTAACTTGTATTGAAATTACAAATTATTAATTTGTAATTTTTATGACAAACATATATTCCCCCTTCATTTAGGTGTTTGTTGGTTTTAACGTTATTGTCTCAATTTTCATTAAAGATCTACCCTAATCCTAAACCCACTTTTGTCTAGATGGTGGCAAACTAATCTTTGACTGTTCTCTAAACCTTGATGGAAACAATCACACCTACTAAAAAGTCCATATAAGGAAATTTCTAAAATCTCTAGATAAACATGTTTAGCTTCGTACATAAAATAATGGACTGTACCTACCTCCACTAAAAAGGTACTGTTAGAATTAGAGACTCTTGCACTTGGCCTTGTGATGAATGGATTGAATCAAACTAGAATAATAAAATTGTAAATACTCTATTTGCTGTAATTTCTTCCAATGAATTTAAGTATGTTTTTGTATGTGAAAATACTAAAAATATTTAGAAAATTCGCAAGATCATACATGAAGGTAGCAAAATTGTTAAAAAATTAACACCACAATTGTTAACCTCACAATTTGAGTAAATCAAAATAAAAGAAGATGAATGCTTTGATGTAATTTATGCTTAACTTATCGTTAACTTTACCTTCAATCTTTATAAGAAAATTCTAGAATAAAAAGTTGTTAGAAAAGTCTCGAGATCTCTTTCTGTAGGGTTCTGGCATAAAGTAATGGCAATTAAAGAAAGTATGGATTTAGATAACATAAAAATTAAAGAATTGATAAGATTACTACAAATGTAAAAGATTTCTCCACCACGAGATTTGAAAAAAAAAAAACCATTGCTTTAAAGACTCTAAAAGATGAATATGAAGACAAATATGACAAAGAATTTTTAGATGATGAATTAGCTACCATATTTGTTATAAAATTTAAGAAATTCTTTAGAAACAACAAAATTTTAAATTAATTGAACAAAAAAGTCTTTAACAATCATAAAATTGTAAAATTAGAAACTAGAGAGCTGAAAGTCTCAAATTCAAAAAGGACACAAAATATTCAATGTTTTGAATGCCATGATTTGGTTCATTAGAACTGAGTGTCAAAGTTTTTTGAGGTATAGAAGAAAATGATTAATTGTTACTTTGTCACATATTGAGGAAAATTATGAGGTTTCGGGTATTCGAGTATTATAACTAAAGAATAACTAAGTCAATAAAATCAAGATTGGACCTTAACTCATAAGGGCATTATAGTTTCGGACTAAGTGGTGTTTAGACGAAGTGGACCTACTGGGCCCCTGAGGCGATGCCACGGCTCCCATGAGCAGAATGTCAGCGACTGCTGGGTGCTATAGAATCCAGGGTGGCGCTGATTCCAATTTAGGGCGCACTCACTGGGCGCTTGGGCAGCGCTCGAGTGCTGGCCCAGATATAAAAAACATTGTGAATGCTTTTTTTACATTTTTTTTGCTCGGCCACTGATCGAAGAGAGAGAGAGACTACGAGGAGAAGTGAGAGAAGGGAGATCCAAGGCTTCCAAGTCTGTTTCTGAACAAGTGCTAGTTACAAAGGTGGTAGATTGACCCGAGGCAAGTGCACCAACGCCCTTTTCTCTCGTTCATTCGTACCTTTATTTTGTTTTTTTGGGTATTTTTATTCCAATGCTTGGGCAAGCTTGTATTTGTATTACTTATGTCCCAAGTTTGAACATGCTTCAATTTCATGTCCATTTAGTGAGTTTTGCACTGTTTTCGGACCCCAAAACCCTAACTCGTGCCCGGAGAAATTTTGTTGCTTAATTTGGGTATTATGCATAAATTAACACTAGATAACCAAGACCCATAATATGAACACAAAATCCCATCAATTTGGTGGCTGAAATTCCATGTTTTGCATGGTTTATGCAAGTTGCTGCCTGGACCCCGTGATTGAATTTTCGTGAATTTATGCATAAAATTTAGACCTATGAATGTGAACCCCAATTTACGGATGTAATTGAATTTCATTTAATTTCATAATTTATAAAAATGCAAAAGTTTGCATGCTCCGAAATTATGTTTCAAACCTCTATGAAGAAAATTTGCAATCAAGCACTCTAAAAATCATATGTTGCCCAATATGGAAGAAAATTACAACTCTTAAGGTCCCAAGTAATTTATGCATGAAATTGTGAAAATGTGAGACCCCAAACTCACAAAAATATAAAAATTTATCTATGAATATGTCTATGAAAAAAGGAAAAGAAATTTGATGATGGAGAAAATTCTATAATCAAGAGTTTGGACCTTTGGACTAATTGGCTTTTGAATGTTCTCTAGCAGAGTGGGAACTATGAATTTTGTATTTGAGAACAAATTTCCTAATGAACAAGAACTCGGACCAAGAGTTATAGATAACCAGTTTAGACATGCCAAAATATTACGATGAAACTGAAGGATTACTCTGACCGTATATTCTGGCGGTATTTTATCGCAGGTGATATTCTTGGTATCCCTTAGTATGTCATAGTGAGATGTTGTGGTTTATTTTGCAACTGCTGGGTGGCTGATGGTCCCGTCTACAGGAATTGTATGTAGATGACCTGTCTCTGAGTCCATAATAGGAGGAGGATGGACTTTTAATTGTGTAGGTGCACATAATCCAAACCACGACCAACCGCTCCTTTGTTAGTGAGGCCTACTGATCTTGGCCCCCCTAACGAAATAAGTCTCAAATAAAAGATAACTAATTAAGAAAAGAAAAAGGAGAGAAAGATCGAAAAACTTGGAAAAGTAATCACACATGCATATTCATGTATTCTTGATCCATGAGCTCCATTATGTCTCTCTGCTTCTTATATGTCATAGTGGGATGTCGTGGTTTGTTTTGAAACCGTTGGGTGGCTGATAGCCCCTTCTATAGGGATTTTACGTAGATGACCCGCCTCTGAGTCCATAATAGGATGTGGATGGACTTTTGATTGTGTAGGTGCACATAATCCGAACCACGATCAACCACTTCTTTGTCAGTGAGGCCTATTGATCTTGGCCCCCCGAACGAAATAAGTCTCAAATAAAAGATAACTAATTAAGAAAAGAAAAAGGGTAGAAAAATCAAAAAACTTGGACAAGCAATCACGCATGCATATTCATGCATTCTTGATCCATGACCTCCATTATGTCTCTCTCTCCTTCTTATATGTATTATTATGTTCTGGAACAGAATTTCACGCATATTCTATTGTATATGTTCCTTGTTGAGCTTAAACTCACTCTTTACTTTTATTATCACTAACAGATAATCAACACGAATTCCTATCTGATGAGAAGGAATAGCAGGGCTAGTACCTAGCCTAGGTGAGAAGGTGATATAATTTATTCTTAATAAAATTGTATTTTTGGGGTTAGTGTCAATTCTATTGAAAATAGGAAGAATGTATAATTTTAATGTCCTTTATTTTGCCAGAATATTAGCCAGGAATATATTTAGTTTGAATATGTTATTGTGGACTTTCTAGATTGCTTCCGCAGATTATTGAAGGATACTCCAAGGCTTAGCGGCATTTTCTTTCTCCAATCTAGAATTTGGAATTTTGTTTGATGATGTTGATGTAGTTTGAGTTGTGAAAAAATGTTATTTGGATCCTATGTTAGTGCCACTTTTTGGAAATTTTGTATGTATCAGGGTATTTATAGGTTTTGTATTGGTCCAATATCTATATTATAGTCAAAACTCTACCGGACTTTCAGTTGGTAATTCGGTACATCATAATTGGTATCAGAGATGTTGGTCGTTTCGAGAGATGCCTTAGGATTTGAATTGCTTGACCATAGTTTAGGGCTAGGTTGATCAATTAGACCCGAAGTATAGCTTGAACTCCGTGTTTAAGTAGCTTGTTGAGTTTTGTGCGGGAGTCTAAACCTATTGTTGATGTCTAATAATAGGGATTCAAGATGTCTGGTCGGAGAAGAGGCCCCAAAGTTGGTCTTTGTCCAAGTCAGAAGGATTAATATTTGGACATCATGGGATGAATTGTTAATGTCATGGAGATGATGGCCCACAGTCATCGCCAGCTTGTGTCAGCCCCAGTTTTGGCTCCAACTCCAGCCCCGACTCCAGCAAATCCAGGGGTTACGATGTACGATTGGTTTAACAGTGAAGGGGCCCCAAAGTTCTTAAGAGACCCAGACCCGATCAAAGTTGAGGCATGGATTAGAAGAATGAAAAAAATCTTCTCTATTATATGTTGCTCAGAAGAAAATAAGGTGACGTTTGCAGCCTATAAATTGGAAGGCGAGGCCGACCATTGGTGGGCGATGTAGAAGGGAACCCTTGGAGTCCCCGCAGATTAGATTACGTGGAAAATATTTAAGGAAGAATTTTTTGAGTAGTATTTCCCGACTAGCTTACGAGAGAAGAAGGAAGATGAATTTACACGACTTCGGCAAGGGAATCGGACCGTGGCAGAATATGCAGCCAAGTTTATGGAGTTGTCCCAGTATGCCTCGCATGTAGCTGATGATCCAGTTAGGAAGGATAGGAAGTTTTAGTCTGGGCTGAGGGATAACATTCGGAGGCAGTTGCTTACACATAAGCTACGTGATTATGGAGAGATCCTAGACTGGGCCCTCATCTTCGAGAGAGAGCTAGAGCAGTAGAAGTATTTTACAAAAAGCTCCTAGAATTGAGGAAGTCCAGCCGTTAATCAAGGTTCGGGAGCTGGTGGGCCTCCAAGAGGGATGAAGTCCAAGAATAGAGGAAAGAGAAAGGCAGTGCATTCTGCAGCAGCAGTAGCTCAAAGCCCTCCGGTAACTGAGGATGTTTGAAATTATTGTGGGAAAAATCACCAAGGAAAGTCATGCTTTAAGTGGATGGGAGCGTGTTTCAATTGCAGTAGGACCGACCACATGATTAGAGATTGCCCTCTTTCAAGGAGGTCAGTGGAGAAGAAGCCAATTGTTCCTAGGAAGGTCTTTGCGATTACAACTCAGGATGCGGAGATGTCCGTGAACGTGGTTGAAGGTACTATGACTATTTTTAGTACTCCTGCACATGTTATTCGGGATTCAGGTTCGACTCATTCTTTTGTGTCTTCAAGTTTTGCAACTACCTTTTTGTCCCCTCCGAGGATCTTAGAACACACTTTGGTTATTTTCACAACCTCGGGATTGCTAGTAGTTACGGATATCTTGTGTCCAAGATGTGAGGTTTTGATTCAAGGGTTGCTATGACGGAACGGATTTTTTTTTTTTTTTTTTTGCAATTCGCCATCGATCTCCCGGAACTGACACCATGTTTTGGTGGTCAGGTCCAGGCCGATCATGCTTTTCAAATCACAGGATCATAGATGCCGTTTAGGACTCATATACAAAGCGGAAGTCAATCTATTATCCAACAGAAGCATTTACATTCATTCCCATAAAAATTCATTTCCGAATACATATAGCCATGAACATCTAATCATAGAAGTTCATCGATTCTAACAAATCATTATACTAATTGCTTCTTCGTGGCGATCGTTCAAAAGGTGCTTCTGAATCTTTACAAACCCTTCAGATAGGCTTCAGTCACTCTGTCTTGTCAGGCACGTGTTCTAAATTTCCATCTGAGTGAGGAATAGAAAACAGTGAGCTGGAGCTCAACAAGGTACATGCAGATTTTTTATAAAACGTTCATGTTATCAACAGTTATAGATACATATACAAAATATCATTTAATCGGAATCATGCAGAACACTTAGAACGGTAAATGCAGGAAATCATGCATCGTATATATATTATATGGTAGGATTCAACTGGACTATACAAAGACTAATCAGAAAGTCGAAACAGATAATAATAAGGCCGGTCACAATTTAGCTTCTTTTATTTATTGCTTAACAAAAGGGGACTTTAATCAAGGATGGATTGTACACATCTCCTCACAATCACGACAATACCTCCTTGTACAAAGCCCCGAGGACTGCTATCACTACCTCCTTGTACAAAGCCCCGAGGACGGCTATTACTACCTCCTTGTACAAAGCTCCGAGGACGGCTCTCACTTTGGTTATCCTCGATTATCACCTTAAGGTTCTAAGACATGCCAGAGAACCTTGTCTCCCAATGCTAAGGTCTGATCTTATTTGTTTAATCATAAAGCCGATTCACATTTTCTTTGTTCATTTCAGATGGCCATGTCACAAGCCGGTTTCAAATTTTCAGTATAGATGCTGATTTTAAATTATAATACAAGGCCAGTTTCAATTATAATACAGGGCCGATTTTAAAAATTACAATGTAAATGTCGGTTTCAAAATCACGATACTAGGCCGGTTTCGAAATCACAGTGTAAATGCCGATTTCAAAATTACGATACAATGTCGGTTTCAAAATCACCGTGTAAATGCCAATTTCAATTGTAAAACAAATTCAATTTCAATTATTCTTGGCCGGTTTTAAAATTATAAATACAAGGCCGATTTCAATTATTCTTGGCCGGTTTCAAATTAATATGTAAGGCCAGTTTCAAATTAATATGCTTGGCCAGTTTCAAATTAACGTGTAAGGTCGGTTTCAAATTAATATGCTAGGCTGGATTTCAAATTAACGTGCAAGGCTGGTTTTGATATTTACTTAAGCCGATTTCAAATTATAATATAAGGCCGGTTTTAAATTTGGGTAATACAAGTGTCATACAAGCCAGTCTACTTTTTTATTTTCATGTACTCCAATTTAAACATGAGTTTATCAGAAGGCAAAAAGCATGTATTCAAACCAAAATACAACTTATCAAATAGTAATTAAAACGGCATGCATTTAACCTAAGTCGGAAGGAAAAACTAGCAGTTTTTAAAGATGGAACTTTGGAGACGAAAGTATATTTGCAAAGTATGAACTTTAAAAACTGGGCACACTTGCAACGAACTTAAAAGAATGATCGTCCGAAGTACACTTACAATATTCTGAAGTTAAAAATAGAGTATACATTTGTATTAAACCATGAAATTAAAAGCAGGGGGTACACTTGCCGGACAGTCGTTCGCCCGCCCTTATGGATTGGAAGCTTTCTCTCCTTCTCTACTCCTTATTGTTATTCTTGTTGGTTGCTCGTGCCAACTTCCTTGATCGAAACTGAGTATATGTAGAGAAGGGGTTAGGAGGAGTAAGTGAGGGTAAGCTATCTACCTCGTACTTCTTCTCAGACATTAGGTGGGGTAAGTAGTCTAAGCTACTTACTTTGGTACTTTTTCGCAGACAACCAACGAGGTGGTTCACCTAATTCATTTAGTTAGGGTCTAGTTGGGTTCTAACTAATTAGTAAAGTTGGTCCTTGTCTTTAGTTGCTCTTAATTTATTCCGATCAAGTCTTTAGTCAGTGCTTAGGGTCGGCCATCGTTTCACTTCTTTTATTCAAGACCGGTCAACCTTTCTCAAGGCCGATCAACTCTTTTAGGTGTTCAACATTTTGACGTTGGTCAACATCTGGTCAACATTACAATTTTCGGTCAACCCTTATTCAAGCTTGTGAAGCCCCAAAATCGAAAAACGTGAAAATTAGAAGTAATTAGAATGATGAGTATCATTAAGAGGCCAAACATGTAGTAAAAAAAGATGGTTGAAAGTAAGAAGTTGGAAAAATACCTGAGTTTAGCAAGCAGCCGTGTGGCACCTGCTCTGCACCCGAGGTGCTGCAGCGAGTCCAAAATCAAGTAGCTGCCTCGCTCACCGTGCGCCCGCTGGGCGTTCGAGCGCGTTTAGCAGAATGTAGCCCACTCGCCGCAAGCTCGAGATGAGCTCAAGCGCGGCCCCGACTTTTGCCCGCATGCTAACTTCATTTTTGTTATAAAATGAAGGGGAAGAAGGAAAATGGAGAGAGAGAGAGCAGACCATGCACGAAGGAGAGGAAGAAGAAGAAGAAGAGAAGAGGAGAAAGGGAAATCACTTGTTCCAATCCACTCACGGTAAAAATAACGGTAGATCGGGCCAAGGCAAGTATATTTTGGACGTTGTTTTTTGTTTTTACCGTTTCCTCTCGCTTTAAAGTTGATAAAGATACTCTAAAATGATGTTGATGCATGTTTAAAGTAAATAAAGCATGTTTCCTTTGATTGTTTAGTTAGATTTTGTGTTTACCCATATTTATTGCAAGTTTTGGCTTGAATTCATGTATATGCATATAAATAGTGTTTGATTTGGTTCCAAAAGTATGTGTGAAACCCTAACTCGAAAATTTTGGGGATTTTTGGTTAAATTGCTTGACTTAGTATATGTGTATGGATTTATGGCATTAATTTCATGAATAAACACATGTTTAGCGATCGATTTGAGTCCGAAAGTTTTGGCGAAACCTTAGGTACGAAAATGAAAGGATTTTAATGATTTTTAAACCATAGCTCCTGTTATATAAAAGTTAATTGACATTGAACTGAAGCTCCAGGTATAATTTGTTTTTTTAAAAATTTGCACGGACTTATACCGATGAAATTTCCATGTACGTTCTGAAATTAACTGAAAGTAAATTGTGAAACTGTGATTGTGAAAGAGGGTTTTCAATAAAGAGGTTATTTCTAATACCGTTATTTAGGACCTGGGACTGATGACAGTTCAGATAGGTTCTTCAGCATGTCTTAAGAATTTACGGTGGTAATCGAGGATAACTCCATCCATGGAGTTATTTGTGGTCCGCCTTTCCTCGGGGCGTTAAAGTTAGGAGGAATCACAGTTACAGGCCTACTTTTGGGTGGCATACAGTACAGATCCCTCAGGATGGGATATACATGTTACAGTGATAGGCCTTAAATTGTATGGAGTAAATACAATCTATCCTTAATTATTCGTCCCTTCAACTAGTAGGGTATACTGGCATGGTCTATTACCGTTATGATATGTTACTGATTACATTGTACTGATTACAGTTACCGTTTACAATTTACAGTTTACAATTTACCTATTACAGTTTACAATTTACCTATTACAGTTTACAATTTACCGATTACAGTTTATAGTGTACCGATTACAGTTATCGTTTACAGTTTACAGATTACAGTTTACCATTTACAATTTACAGTGTACTGATTATAGTTACCATTTATAGTTTACTGTTTACAATTTACCGATTATTGATTTCTAATTATGAGGTTTAATATCATCAAAGTATGCCTTCTCTGTTTTCTAGATTATGTTTTGTATGACCGTTCTGTTTCTACACAGTTATATGACCGTTTTGCATCATCATTTTACCGCTCATATGGATGTACCTTGTTGGGTCCCGGCTCACTGTTTTATCATTTTTTCCCTCCAGATGAGACAATAGAGTTAGTGCCCGACGAGAAAGAGTGAGCGAAAGAAATTTTTGAAGACTTTTGAGGACCTGAAACATTTTGGAGCCATTTTGGGAGAGCCTGTTACATAAAGACTTGTTTGATCATGTGATTTTGTATACTGATCTTGTATCTATGGATTTTCATGCACATATGGGTTTTGTATAGAATGTATATGATGTATGTGATGGTAAAAGAAAATTATGCTTCTGCAGGTTAATAGTTTAGCTTCCACTCTAAACTTTTGAATATACTGTATAGGTCCTAGACGGCATCTCGTTATTGAACTGTTAGTGTAGCTAATATTTTTATAGATTTATGCCATGGATGGCACATGTGATCCTTTGTATGAATGCTGTAGGAAGAATTGTGGATAATTGTTAGTTGTGTGCTTGTAATAGTTGATCATACAGGGTATATTTTTAGAGTTTTATCCAATTATAAAGGAGACTCTACTAAAATTTCTACAGACGTCTTACCTTAATTTAGTCCTGTTCTTGTCTTGACGGAAGCTTTTGAGAAAAAAAATCCATTTCATCACATTTAGTAGCAGAGAATTGATATGCCTTAGGAATCGATCAACCGAAAAGCGAAAGCATAGGATTGAGTCTCTTAATAGAATTCCTATAGGAATAATTTGAGGAAGTCAAGGCAACTAGGACCCTCAAGAGATTGGTTCTTAGGCTAGGTTGGAAATTCTTTAAAGTTGTTGAATATTTCTTTCTCATTCCATTGAATTCTTGTCCTTATAACCATGCATTTACCTTGATTATAGGATGGCAAGTAGAAGGGGTAGAAGGAATGACCACGGTAGCGCTAGCACGTCCTATGATAGAGAGGCCGCTTACATTGGTCTATTGGAGAGGATGACCAATGTGGTAGAATCTGTCGAGCAAAAATATATGGCTCTGATTCCTGCACTCAAGCCAACTCCGACACTTCTTGGTCCAATGACATATGATAGATTCACAGCTAAGCGAACACCGGGCTTCCTAGGAAAGCCTGATCCGACGGAAGCAGATGTGTGATTAAAAAAGATGAAGAAGATATTCGTTGTGATTGGCTGTACTGATCGAAAAAAGGTCACCTTTATGGCGTACAAACTAGAAGGTAAAGTTGATAGTTGGTGGGATATGCAGAAGAGGGTGATGGGAGTGCTTGATGATGTCACTACCTGGGAGATGTTTGAGGATATATTTTTAGAGAAGTACTTCCCATCTAGTCTTCGAGATCAGAAGGAGCAAGAATTTATGAGATTGAGATAAGGAAACATGACGGTCAAAAAGTATGATGCCAAGTTCACTGAGCTGTCCCATTTTGCACCCTTCTATGTAGAGGATGAGTAGAGGAAAGCGAAGAAGTTCCAGCAAGGACTATGAGATGGCATTAGAAAGTTATTGTCTGTTTTAAAGCTCCAAACTTATGTCGAGATCCTGGACAGAGCGGTGATTTATGAGAAGGAAGCAGAAACGGAGAGATTCTATACAAAGAGGACCGCTAGCCGAGCGGGAGTGAGTACTGGATCTGATGTGGGGTCTTCTAGACCGTCCAAGAAGACTAGGGCGGCTAACAGGGGAAGGAGTAATGTACTGGCTCAATCAGTAATAGGTACTAGAGCGTTGACTGAAGACTGTACCTTCTGCGGGAGGAAACATCCGGGACAAGTATGCCGTAAGTTGTCGGGAGCGTATTTCAGATGTGGGCAGTATGGCCACCTGTACAGGGATTGTCCAATACTTCCAAGGCTAGAAGGAAAGAAGCTTACTGTCTCAGCAAAGGCTTTCGCGGTGGCTGTTTAGGATCCGGAGGCATCTCCGAATGTCGTGGAAGGTACCCTTTTTATTTGTGGAGTTTCTGCATCCATATTAATTGACTTGGGATCTACCCATTTCTTTATTTCCCTGCAATTTGCTTACTGTATTATATCTGTCCCGTGTATTTTGGGTTGTGAACTGTCTGTGTGTACTCCCACTGGATCCTTTATGATTATGGATATTATGTATCCGGAATGTATAGTTGAGGTGAATGGAAACTATTTGGTTGTGGACTTAGTGTTGTTGAACATGGGTGATTTTGACGTGATTCTAGGGATAGACTGGCAGACTGAATACCATGCCAGTATTGACTATTTTTTAAAGCGGGTTTGTTTCAATATTCCCAAAATGGAATCCTTTTTCTTTCAAGGCATTAAGAAAAAGGGGGTGCTTGTGTTGATTTCTGCTTTACATGCTAAGCATTTGATGAGAAGTAGATGTAGAGCTTACTTGGCATATGCCTACATTACTGGGAGTCATAGTATGTCGGCTAAGGAAATCTTGGTTGTTTGTGACTTTGAGGATGTATTTTCAGAGGAGTTACCTGGATTGCCTCCACACTGGGAAATTGAGTTTGAGATTATTATTGTTCTTGGTGTTAGTCCAGTTTCTAAATCCCCCTATCGTATGACTCCGACTGAATTAAAGGAGTTGAAGTTGCAATTGTAGGAGCTGTTAGACCAGGGCTTTATCAGACCGAGTGTATCTCCTTCGGGTGCATCGGTGTTGTTTGTGAGGAAGAAAGATGGGTCTTTGCGGTTATGTGTTGACTATCGTGAGTTGAATAAGATCACAATTAAAAATAAATATCCTCTATCGCGCATTGATGATTTATTTGATTAGTTGTAAGGATCACGAGTGTTTTCAAAGATTGATTTGAGGTCTGGTTATTACCAATTGAGGATCAAGCCGGAAGATGTGGCTAAAACAACTTTTCGGACACATTATGGCCACTATGAGTTTCTTGTTATGCCTTTCGGCCTTACAAGTGCTCTGACTGTTTTTATGGATTTGATGAATAGGGTGTTTAGGCCATACTTGGATAAATTTGTGGTGGTATTCATTGATGATATCTTGATTTATTCAAAGGATCATGAGGAACACAAAATTCATTTGAGGAAAGTACTTCAAGTGTTTCGCGAGGAAAAATTGTATGCCAAGTTGAGTAAATGCAAGTTCTGGCTCGAGAAGGTGATGTTTTTGGAGCATGTGATTTCTGATGGTGGCAATTCTGTGGATCCTACGAAAGTAGAGGCTATTACGAACTGGAGCAGACAGACTTTTGTGACTGAGATTAGGAGCTTTCTAGGCATGGCGGGATATTACAGGCATTTTGTAGAGAATTTCTTACAGATTGTTATGCCTCTAACTCAGTTGCTGAAGAAAGAGGCTAAGTTTGTGTGGACAGAGGAGTGTGATACGAGCTTCCAGGAGCTAAAGGATTGTTTGACTACCGCTCCAGTGCTGATCGTTCCAGAGGGTTCAGGAGGCTTTGAAGTGTACTGCGATGCCTCTAAGGCAGGTCTAGGATGTGTATTGACGCAGCACAGTAAAGTCATGGCATATGGATCTAGGCAACTGAAAGTGTATGAGAAGAATTATCATACTTATGACCTCGAGCTTGCTGCTGTTGTCTTTGCATTGAAAATTTGGAGACATTATCTATATGGTTAGAGGTTCCTTGTGTATTCAGATCACAAAAGTTTGAAGTACATGTTTTCACAAAAGGAACTTAACATGAGGCAAAGGAGATGACTTGATTTCTTGAAAGACTATGATTGTGAGATACAATATAAGCCAGGGAAGGCCAACGTAGTTGTGGACGTATTGAGTCGCCGATCGGGTTATGTGGCACACCTGCTGGTCAAGCAGATGGAGATGTTAGATTATCTGAAGCAGTGTGATATCCAACGTTATGCTAAATGTGATAGAATACTCCTATCATACCTTCAGATTCAACCGAAAGTAGTTAGCGAAGTTAAAGAGAAGCAGGTGAATGATCTGTTCCTCATGGATATTGTTAGTGATTTGAGTAAAGAGTCTCGAGCTGATTTTAACGTCCGGGCTGATAGTGTGTTAAGGTTTAGAGACCGATTATGTGTACTGGATGATAGAGAGTTGAAGGAGAAGATTTTAAAGGAGACTCACCGGTCTCGGTATACGATCCACCCGGGGACAAATAAAATATATCAGGATCTGAAGAAAACCTTATGGTGGAGAAATATGAAGAGAGATATCATGGCTTACGTGAAGAGATGCCTGGTATGTCAGCAATTAAAGGCTAAAAGGAGGAAGCCTTTTGGATTGTTACAGCCAATGCCAATCCCAAGCTAGAAATGGGAGAACATTGCCACGGACTTTGTATCGGGTTTACCAAGGACTCCTAGGAATCATGACGCTGTATGGGTTATAGTTGATCGGCTGACAAAATTAACCCACTTTTTGGCTATCAGGACGACCTATTCGCGTGATAGGTTGGCTTAGTTGTATGTAAATGAGATCGTGAGGCTTCATGGAGTTCCTGCCTTCATTGTATCTGATAGAGATCCATGTTTTGTCTCGAGATTTCGGGAGGGCTTGCATAACGAGTTGGGGACAGAGTTGAAGTTCAGTACTGCGTATCACCCCCAGATCGATGGCCAATTTGAGCGTACCATTTAGATTCTTGAGGATATGTTGAGAGCCTCTGTTTTGGAGATGAAAAGAACTTGGGATACTTATCTAACACTAGCGGAATTCGCTTATAATAACAGCTATCAAGCTAGTATTGGCATGATACCTTTTGAGGTGTTGTATAGGAGAAAGTGTACGTCACCGATTTACTAGGAGGTGACCAGAGACAAAAGGATTTTAGGTCCAGAGATTGTGAAAGAAACAGCAGAGAAGATTAAAGTGATTCATGATAATTTGAAGGTTGCTCAAAGCCGACAGAAAAGCTATGCGGATAGACGTAGGATAGGATTGAGTTTCGAGGTGGGAGATCTTGTATTTCTGAAGGTCTCATCATCCAAGGGCATGTTCCGGTTTGGAGTGAAGGGGAAACTGAAGCTGCGATTCATTGGCCCTTTTGAGATTTTGGAAAGGATCTAGGAGGTAGCCTATAGGTTGGCGTTAGCACCTAATCTGACGGGCGTACATGATGTGTTTTATGTATCGATACTTCGGAAGTACGTCCATGATCCTGCGCATGTGATTGACTATGGATCTTTGGCTATTGACAAGGATTTGTCCTACATTGAGGAACCACTGTAAATTGTAGACTGAAAAGATTAGAAGTTGTGTACGAAGACTATCAACCTGGTGAAAGTGCTTTGGAGAAATCATTCACCGAAGGAGGCCACTTGGGAACGCGAAGAAGAGATCCGAAGCAAGTATCCCCACTTGTTCTCTTGAGGTATGTAGTTTATTTAATTTCGAGGACGAAATTTCTTTAAGTGGGGGAGAGTGTGAGGCCCCGGAACTGAAAAACGTAAAAATTAGAAGTAATTAGAATAATGAGTATCATTAAGAGGCCAAACAAGTAGTGAAAAATGAAAGTTGAAAGTAAGAACTTGAAAAAATACCCGAGTTCAGCAAGCAACCGTGTGGCATCTGCTGTGTGCCCGAGGTGCTGCAATGAACGCAACATCCAGTAGCTGCCCCGCTCGCGTCGCGCCCGTTGGGCGCTCGAGCACATTTAGCAGAATATAGCCCGCTTGTCGTGCGCTCAAGATGCAGTCCCAACTTTTGCTTGCGTGCTGACTTCGTTTTTGTTATAAAATGAAGGGGAAGAAGGAAAAGGGAGAGAGAGAGAGCAGACCACGCATGAAGGAGAGGAAGAAGAGAAGAGGAGAAAAGGAAATCACTTGTTCCAATCCACTCCCGGTAAAAATAACAGTAGATCGGGCCAAGGCAAGTGTACTTCGGACATTATTTTTTATTTTTACCATTTTCTCTCACTTTAAAGTTGATAAAGATGCTCTAAAATGATGTTAATGCATGTTTAAAGTAAATGAAGCATGTTTCCTTCGATTGTTCGGTTAGATTTTATGTTTACCCATATTTATTGCAAGTTTTGGCTTGAATTCATGTACATGCATGTAAATAATGTTCGATTTGGTTCCGAAAGTATGTGTGAAACCCTAACTCGAAAATTTTGGGGATTTTTTGTTAAATTGTATGATTTAGTATATGTGTATAGATTTACGGTATTAATTTCATGAATATGCACATGTTTAGTGATCGATTTGAGTCCGAAAGTTTTGGTGAAACCCTAGGTACGAAAATGAAGGGGTTTTAATGATTTTTAGGCGTACCTCCTGTTATATAAAAGTTAATTGACATTGAACTGAAGCTCCTGGTATAATTTATTTTTTTAAAAATTTGCACGGACTTATATCGATGAAATTTTCATGTACGTTCTGAAGTTAACTGAAAGTAAATTATGAAACTCTGATTGTGAAAGAGGGTTTTCAATAAAGAGGTTATTTCTGATACCGTTATTTAGGATTCGAGACTAACTACAGTCCGGATAGGTTCTCTGGTATGCCTTAGGACTTTATGGTAGTAATCGATGATAACTCTGTCGATGGAGTAATTTGTGGTCCGCCCTTCCTTGGGGCGTTAAAGTCAAGAGGAATCACAGTTATAGGCCTACCTTTGAGTGTCATACAGTACAGATCCCTCGGGATGGGATATACATGTTACAGTGATAGGCTTTGGATTGTGTGGAGTGAACACAATCTATCATCGATTATTCGCCCGCTCAGCTAGTAGGGTATACCGGTAGGGTCTGTTACCGTTATGATATGTTACCAATTACAGTGTACCGATTACAGTTATTGTTTACAGTTTACAGTTTACCGATTACAATTTACAGTTTACCGATTATAGTCTACTGTTTATAGTTTACAATGTACCGATTACAGTTTACAGTGTACTGATTATAGTTACCATTTACAGTTTACCGATTACTGATTTCTAATTATGAGGTTTAATATTGTCAAAGTATGCCTTCTCTGTTTTCTAGATTATGTTTTGTATGACCGTTCTATTTCTGCACAGTTATATGACCGTTCTGCATGATTATTTTACCGCTCATATGCATGTATCTTCTTGGGCCCCGGTTCACTATTTTATTATTTTTTCCCCTCCAGATGTGATAGTAGAGTTAGTGCCCGACGAGAAAGAGTGAGCGAAAGAAATTTCTGAAGACTTTTGAGGACCTGAAGCATTTTGGAGCCATTTTGGGAGAGCTTGTTACGTAAAGACTTGTTTGATGATGTGATTTTGTATACTGATCTTGTATCTATGGATTTTTATACACATGTGAGTTTTGTATAGAATGCATATGATGTATGTGATGGTAAAAGAAAATTATGCTTCTGTAGGTTAATAGTTTAGCTTCCACTTTAATCTTTTGGATATACTGTACAGGTCTTAGACGGCATCTTATTATTGAACTATTAGTGTAGCTAACGTTTTTATAGATTTATACCATGGGTGACACATGTGATCCTGTGTATGAATGCTGTAGGAAGAATTGTGGATAATTGTTAGTTGTGTGCTTGTAATAGTTGATCATATAGGGTGTATTTTTTGAGTTTTATCCAGTTATAAAGGAGACTCTACCGAAATTTCTACAGAAATCTTGCCTTAATGTTGTCCTGCTCTTGTATTGACCGAAGCTTTTGAGAAAAAAAAATTCATTCCGTTACAAAGCTGGTCAATATTCTAAAGCCAGTCAACCTTCTAAAAGCCGGTCAACTTTACAAGTTTCGGTCAACTTTATCTATTTCGGACTTCAAGCAGTCTAGCCTTCTGTGGCACAAACTACTCCGGTTTTAAGTGGCATAAGGCCACTCCGGCATTGAAAGGTATAAGGACACTCCGGCCTCCGGATTTCATTATACTCTTAGTTTTAATATTTTATTCTGATTTTAAGTTCTCTTTTGATTTCAGAATCTCATAGTTGTAGTTGATGGTGGATTTGATTTTGCTCGAGGTGCATGATTTCAATGTGATTTTGGGCATGGTTGGCTGGCAAGTTATCATACTAGTTTGGATTACTTCCATAAGTTAGTTCATTTTTCCATTCCGAGTTATGAACCATTCTTTTTTCAAGGTGTGATTCAAAAGGAACAACCATATTTTATTTCAGCTTTGCACACCCGTCATTTGATAGACTCTAGATGTCAAGCCTACTTGACTTATGCTAAGACGATTGGGAGCCACAACGTGCCAGCTAAGGATATCTCGATGGTCAATGAGTTTGAAGATGTCTTTCTCGAAGAGTTGTCGGGCATGCCACCCAATTGAAAAATTGAGTTTGAGATTAAGATTATACCTGTTTCAGCCCCAGTTTTGAAGGCATCGTATAGGATGGTGCCTACTGAATTGAAGGAATTAAAACAGCAGTTGTAGGAGCTTCTGGACAAAGGGTTTATTCGACCGAGCGTGTCTCCTTGGGGTGCCCTGATGTTATTTGTTAAGAAGAATGATGGATCGATGTGACTTTGCATCGATTACTGGGAGCTCAACATGATTACTATCAAGAACAAGTACCCTTTGCCAAGGATCGATGACTTGTTTAATCAGCTGCAAGGGTTACAAATATTTTTAAAGATTGATCTCCATTCAGGATATCATCAGTTGAGGATCAAGAATGCGGATGTAGCTAAGATATCCTTTCAGACAAGGTACGAGCATTATAAATTTTTAGTCATGCCATTTGGGTTGTTGAATACTCCGATTGCTTTTATGGACTTAATGAATCGGGTGTTTTGACTCTACTTGGATAAATTTGTGATCGTGTTCATCAATGAGATATTGATCTATTCAAGGAATTAGGATGAGCACGCCGAACACTTGAGGATTGTGCTCCAAACGCTTCGGGAGGAGAAATTGTATGCTAAATTGAAGAAGTGTAAGTTTTAGCTAGAGAAAGTTGCCTTTCTAGGTCATATTATATCAAATGGGGGCATATCTGTGTACCTGAAGAAGATTGAGGCTATTATTAATTAGAGTCAACCGTCATCGGTAACTGAGGTCCAGAGTTTCTTTTGGATGGCGGGCTATTATCGGAGGTTTGTAGATAATTTCTCCAGGGTTTCTATTCCATTGACTCACTTAACAAGGAAGGACATTAAATTTGTCTGGACGAATAATTGTAAGCAAAGTTTTTGGGAGTTAAAGAACCGATTGACATTCACCCCGATTCTGATGATTCCTAAATGTTCGGGTGGATAAAAAGTTTCTTCTGATGCTAGCAAGACGGGTTTGGGTTGTATCTTGATGCAGTGAGGGAAGGTGATAGCCTATGGATCAAGGTAATTGAAAATCCACGAGAAGAACTATCCGTCGCACGACTTGGAGCTTGTGGCGATAATCTTTGCTCTGAAGATTTGGAGGCATTATCTTTATGGTGAGAAGTTTTTGGTGTACTTGGACGACAAGAGCCTCAAGTATCTCTTTTCCCCAAAAAAGTTAAACATTAGGCAAATGAGAGGGATAGACTATCTAAAGGACTTTAATTGTGACATCTTGTACCAGCCGGGTAAGGGCAATGTGGTGGCGGATACCTTGAGCCGCCACTCATATTTTGCGGCTCATTTGAGGATTAAGGAGATGGAGATGTTGGAAAGTATGAAGTATTGTGACATTTGGAGATATGTCAAAGGGAACTAGATGATTTTGTTACACTTTAGTGTCCAGCTGGAGATCTTAGAGCGGATTAAGGAAGAATAGATGAACGACCAGTTCTTAGTCAGAGTTGCTGGAAATTTGGACCAAGGCTCCAGGATTGATTTTAGTATTTAAGTTGACAGAGTCTTGAGATTCTGGGACCGAATTTGCATGCCCAATGTCGGTGATTTGAAGGAAGAGATTATGAAGGAAGCTCACCGGTCTAGGTATACAATCCACTCGGAGATTAATAAGATATACTAGGATCTCCGAAAGATGTTCTAGTAGAGGAATATGAAGAGAAAAGTTGTGGCCTTTGTGGGGAGATGCTTGATCTGTCAGCAGTTAAAGGCCGAGCGCAAGAAGTCATTCGTTCTTTTATAGCCTTTGCCTATCCCCAATTGGAAGTGGGAAGATACATCCATGGATTTTGTATGGGGTTGCCGAGGACGCCCAAGAATCATGATGCCATTTGGGTGATTGTGGACTAGCTTACGAAATCAACACACTTTCTGGCTATTCGAATGACTTATTCAAGGGATAGATTATCCCGGATATAGATTAATAAAGTGGTGAGATAGCATAGGATTCTAGCCACTATTATATCAAATCGAGATCCGAGGTTTGTCTCAAAGTTTTAAAAAAGTTTACATCGTGAGTTGTGGACGGATCTAAAGTTTAGTACGGCTTACCACCCATAGACGGATGGACAATCTGAACGGACCATTCAGATTTTGGAAGACATGTTAAGGGCCGTGGTGATGGAGTTAAAAGGAAATTGGGACGATCATTTAGCATTAGCAGAATTTGCGTATAACAATAGTTACCAGGCAAATACTGGGATGGCACCCTTTGAAACATTGCATGGAAGAAAGTGCTGTTCTCCAATTTATTGGGAAGAAACTGGCGATAGGCGGCTTATGGGACCGAAGATTGTGATGGAAAAGTCCGAGAAAATTAGATTGATCCACGAGAAGCTGAGGGTAGCCCAAAGCCGGCAGAAGAGCTACGCTAACCGTAGAAAATCAGATCTGAAGTTTGAAGTTAGAGATTTCATTTTCTTAAAGGTGTCACTGTCGAAGGGTGTGTCTAGATTTGGGCTCAAAGGAAAATTGAAGCCAAGTTTATCGGCCTGTTCGAGATTTTGGAGAAAGTGGGGGAGGTGGCTAATCGCTTGACCTTGTCACCGTCTTTGGGAGAGGTACACGACGTTTTCCACACGTCCATGCTCCGAAAGTATGTCTATGACCTTACTCACATCATTAACTTCACGCCTCTATCGACCAGCGAAGAATTATCATACGTCGAGGTGCCTGTATAGATTTTGGACCATAGAGATTAAGTTCTTCGGACGAAGACAATTCCTTTAGTCAAGGTCTTGTCGAGAAATCACGCTCTAGAGGAGGCTACGTGGGACAAGGAGGAAGAGATCCGAGAGAAATATCCCCACTTGTTTTGAGTTATGTAATAACTCTAAGACCTACTAATTTCGAGGACGAAATTTCTTAAGTGGGGGAGAATTGTGATATTCTGGATATTCGAGTATTATAATTAAAGAATAATTAAGTCAATAAAATCAAGATTGGACCTTAACTCATAGGGACAGCATGCTGATGCGCACAGCCATGCGTAGCTATGCCATCCATCATTTGTTTTAGCAAATATACTGGTAGTAGTAACGTAGGAGGGATACAGAACTAGCAGCACTGAGGGCAGCTTCCGTATGAATTTACCTTTAGAAACCAAGCCCCATACTGCTTCAGCTAAACTCATTGATATCCCAATAAATTAGCCAACATGCCTCCCAGCTTTCTGGACGCCACCAGCCACATGGAACAATCAACAACCTCCGTCATTTAGCATCACCTGGTCATTTACTGGAAGTATCATTGGCCCTACAGACATCCCGACCAAAGCAATATCTCGACTATAATCATCCTGGAAGAAACCATGGTCATTTTCTATTCTCATCCCTGGCTAAGGGTACATCAGCCAAACCAGCATAGTGCAGGTTGCATCACCAACATCATTACTTCCAAGTGCTTATACTGATGGATCTCCATCCTGCTTCCTCAAGACTTACTTTGGCAATTGCAATCCTAAGGCATTAAGAATCACCCCGGTCTGTTGCACATTCCAAGGCTTGGATAGAACACCACCTCGCCATCAACACCATCTTAGACAAAACTCATGTGAGGTTCCCAAACCAACAATAAAATTAATGCGAGGTAAAATGTAACTATTAAAAGTACTTGATGAAAATCTTGGGATTTTTGTTGAATAAAACACCACCCGTAACCCCCGCCACTTGCCAGATGCTTGAGTTCCGCTCGAGCTCATTTTCCAGTAGCTACCCCGCCTGATGCGCTCTCGAGCCCCCTCGAGCGGATTTTCCAGAACCTTCCGGAAAGCCCCCGTGCTTGCCAGCTGCCTGAGCGAATTTTCCAGAACCTTCCAGAAAGCCCCCGCGCACGCTGGCCGCTCGAGCGGAAAGAACCAGAGCCGGCCCGCTCGTTGCTCGCTCGCCGGGCGCTCGAGCGGCCCGACTAGTATGAATACCCGGCCAGCTTCACAAATCTTCATTTCCACATTTTTCCCACAAACATTTTGAAAGGAAGAGAGAGAGAGAATGCCAAGTAGAGAGAGAAAGGGAGAAATCGAGGTGTAGAGTCTGAATCCCACCGAAAGCCAGTTATCAAAGTGATAGCACGCGTCGAGGCAAGTGTTCTCATACTCACTATTTGTTCTCTTTCAATTTTTATTCGATCTCCGTCGGATATTATCGTACCGATACCCACCCAAAATGTGGAGAATGTATAACCCATGAATTATACTACATAAATGTGTGATTATTTATTCATTTTGTTGGTTAAATCGTTCGATGTGTTATTGTGAAACCCTAACCCTCACCCAAATTCGGGATTCATTGTTTTCCCCTCCGATTTATGATAATTTGACCTCAAATTATGAATCACCACGTCCCGAATATGTATACATACCGACCGGGCATCCAATTTCACAAAAAATGACCCGTTCGCGGCGTCCGAACACTCTAAAATGCTACTGTTACTATTCATCCGAGGTACAATGGAAATTTTACATGTTCTTATCCAATTTAATTGTTATTCTAACTGACCATATGTGAATGCAAGCTTGAAAGTATGAAATTAAGCATCAATTGCATTGATTGACAAGATACGGGCTCCAGAGGACCCCAATACGAAATTGGCTTATGAACGGTAAGAGATTCCAAATCTTTCCTAATTTTTGGTAAACATAAATGCTTAAATTCTGAAGTGAAATGAAAACCGATGAGTAACGGAGGGAAGTCCAAAATGTGATATGAATGATGAAACCTCCCAAATGGCGGGAGATACGATACATAAGATACGGTGGACTTTCCCTCAAATGAATATGGAAATAGAATTATGAAACTAGGACCATGGACTTTTAGATGGGTAGTATTCTCTGACTTGACACGTCCATCACGGTATAAACCCGAAGAATACTTGGGCCACGTATTCTGGTCGCTTGTGTGTAAGCGGGTGGTGTTCGTGTCACGCCTTAGGATACTATTGTGGAAGAACGAGAACTGCCCTAGTACCCCGGGGGAATGGGGCGATTTATGGCACGATGTGCACGACCCCCCGGATGGATCATAAAAGATAATCCCTCACGGCCTTAGATCATGTGGAGTATCATGATCCTTTCCTCGTTCTCTCGCATCGTTTGCTAGTACGACCTACTGGCCCTGGTCCGCAAAGATTAAAGTAAATTAAGAAAGCATATCCAAAGGTAATTAAAGGTGCCAAAGTATGATAAATGACAAACTGGTTCTTCTAAGTATTTCCATCCTTTCACGCTTTATATGCTTCTCCCCCACCCCACAATCGTTTCCATTATGACTTTATCTTTTAATAGTGATGTGTGTTTACACTTATTGGGCGATAAGCTCACCTTTGCACTCTCTCTTTTCAGATGAAAATGCCCTGATGCCAGACGAGACCGAGTAGGACGAAGAAGCAAGATAGGCGACATGGATTTTAAAGAGCCTCGAGGATTTAGCTTGACTAAGTATGACATGGGAATTTTGTGGATGAATGGTTTTGATTTTTGTATACTATGGTTATCACGCTTCCGCAGTTTGTATTTGTGGTTATGCTTGGGTTTTTATAGTTGGCATCTTTACCTCAGCCGACGTCATACCTAAGTTATGACGCCGGTGCCACTATAGGGGTTTAGTGGATCTGAGATCCTGTGTATGATGTTGAATGTTTTTGTGAAGATTGTGCAGAGTTTCATACAGGTATTTGTATTTTGGTAAACGTTCAAGTTATAAAAGAAACTCTGTCCAATTTTCTACAGAAATTTATAATATTGAATTATAATGATTTATTGACGGAAGGGTTATTAAAAGAAAATAACCCAGTCCGTCACAGTTGGTATCAGAGAGGGAGATGCCATAGGACTGAATCGAATCTTTTGCGGAAGCTTAGGATAGAGAACCTTAGTTATTAAATTTACATAGTCTAGCCGGATTCTAACTAATGATTTTGTTTCAAAAACAATCTTCATCAAAGTAAAAGATGCCACCCAGATGTAGAAGGTCTCAAGGCAATGACCAGCCTCAAGATCGAGAGGCTGAGTATATGAATCTGTTGGGCCGAATGGCAGATGTTATTGAGGCCCTGGGATAGCGAAATCTTGCCCCCGTTCCTGCTCCAATCCCAAACCCGGCCCCTGCAAATCCAGGACCATCTGCATATGACCGCTTCGTTCAAGAGAGGGTCCCGGAGTTTCTGGGGAAGCCAGACCTCGTTAAAGCAGACACATGGTTAGAAAGGATAAAGAAGGTATTTTCTGTAATTCGATGCCCAGAGGAAGATCAGGTTTTATTTGCATCTTATCGGCTCGAGGGCGAGGCCCATCATTGGTGGCAAATGAAAAAGAGAGCCTTAGGTGTTCCGGAGGGGGAGATTTCCTGGCAGATATTTGAGGATGTATTTTTGGAAAAATATTTTCCCTCCAGCCTTCGTATCCAGAAGGAAGAAGAATTTCTTCGATTAAGACAAGGTAATCAGTCTGTGGCACAGTATGATGCTAGGTTTACGGAATTGTCACGATTTGCTTCTTATATGGTTGATGAGGAAGAGAAGAAGGCTAGGAAGTTTTTGTCGGGTTTGTGGGATGATATCCGCAAGCAATTGGCCCCCTTCAAATTGACAATGTATGCTGATGTATTGGATCGAGCCTTAATCTGTGAACAAGAGCTTGCAAAAGAGGACTTTTTCAAGAGAAGATCATTAAGTAAATCCGGAATGAGCACCAGCTCACGAGCTAGTTCAGAGAGACCATCTAAAAAGCCCAAGCAGCTGAGTTTTGATCAAAAGAATGGACAGGTCTCATCATCCTCCCAAGCATCGGTAGGGTCATGTAAATATTGTGGGAAGATGCATGGGAATAGGCCCTGTCTTAAAATGATTGGGGGTTGTTATAACTGTGGACAAGTGGGACATAAAGCAAAAGAGTGCCCTCAACTGCCGGCGATTCGTGCCCCGAAGCCTACTATTCAAGGAAAAGCCTTTGCGGTATCTGCAAATGAGGCCAAAGCATCAGATGACGTGGTAGAAGGTATTCTCTGTATTTGTGGAATTTCTTGCTTAGTATTATGTGATTCCGGGTCCACGCATTCTTTTGTTTCTCCTCGAATAGCTCGTCAAATTACAATGTCACCCATATACCTTGATTATACCTTGGCGGTATCCACACCCATGGGGTCTTCCATTCTTACTGATATTTCTTATCCGGGGTGTGTAGTCGAGGTAAATGGATTACCCCTAAATGTCGATTTAATTCTCCTTGACATGCGTGGTTTCGATGTTATTTTGGGTATGGACTGGTTGTCCAGAAACCATGCAACCATTGACTGTTTTCATAAGAAGGTCGATTTTGATATTCCCGGATGTGAATCTTTTCATATTCAAGGAGTCAGACGGGTGGAATCGTCTAGCTTCATCTCGGCACTGCAAACCCGTCATATGCTAAAAAGTTGATGTCAAGCCTATTTGGCCTATGTTAAGGTGAAAGAAAGCCATGCATTGTCAATTAAAAACATCCCAGTGGTGTGTGAGTTTGATGATGTATTTCCTGATTAATAGACTACTCTACCCCTTCATCAAGAAGTTGAGTTTGGGATTGATCTTGTGCCGAGATCGACACCTATTTCAAAAGCCCCATACCGTATGGCTCCTGCCGAGCTAAAAGAGTTAAAGCAGCAATTACAGGACCTTCTAGACATAGGTTTCATTAGACCCAGCGTTTCTCCATGGGGTGCTTCAGTCCTATTTGTAAGAAAGAAGGATGGGACTTTGAGGTTATGCATCGATTATCGAGAGCTAAATAAAATTACAATCAACAACAAGTAACCGTTACCACGGATTGATGATCTTTTCGATCAACTATAAGGAGCCCACATGTTTTCAAAGATTGATCTTCAATCCGGATATCATCAGCTCCGTATCAAACAAGAAGACGTGGCAAAGATGGCCTTCCGAACGAGGTATGGACACTGAATTTCTTGTGATGCCGTTCGGGCTGACCAATTCCCCGGCCGTATTCATGGACTTGATGAATCGGGTTTTACAACCATACTTAGACAAGTTTGTGGTGATCTTTATCGATGATATTCTAATTTATTCTAAGGGTCACACAGAGCATGAGGGACATTTGAGGATCATGCTTCAGACCCTTCGGGAACGCCAATTGTTTGCAAAATTAAAGAAATGTGAGTTTTGGCTGGATAAGGTAGTATTCTTGGGTCATGTAATTTCTCATGGAGGTGTCTCGGTAGACCCACAGAAAATCGAAGCAGTAGTCAATTGAAATCGACCCACGACTGTGACGGAAGTTCATAGCTTTTTAGGGATGGCCGGCTATTATTGCTGTTTCGTGAAATATTTCTCTCAGATAGCATTACCCCTCACTCGTCTGACAAGGAAGGAAGTAGGCTTTGTCTGGACCGACGAGTGTGACCGAAGCTTTCAGAAATTAAAAGATTGCTTAACCTCAGCACCTGTTTTGGCCCTTCCTGATAATTCGGGAGGATTCGAGGTATATTGCGACGCCTCTAAGTTTGGCCTCGGTTGTGTCCTGATGCAAAGGGGCAAGGTAATAGCTTATGGATCCCGACAATTAAAAATCCATGAGCAAAATTACCCAACTCACGATTTAGAATTAGCTGCTGTGGTGTTCGCACTAAAAATATGGAGGCATTATTTATATGGTGAAAAGTTTTTAGTATACTCCGACCATCAAAGCCTCAAGTACTTATTTTCGCAAAAAGAGCTAAACATGAGGCAACGAAGGTGGATTAAATTTCTTAAAGATTATGATTGCGATATACTTTATAAACACGGGAAGGAAAATGTGGTTGTAGATGCTCTGAGTCGTCGGACCAGTTTCGTAGCAAGTTTACAAGTCAAGCAAATGGAGATGCTAGACTGCTTGAAGTCCCACGATATTCGATTATTTATGAAAGAAAATCGAATGATATTATCTTTCTTGCAAGTGCAACCCGAGATCCTCCAGAGGATCAAGGAAGGACAAAAGAAAGATCTGTTTTTGACAGATATTGCCGGCGACCTCAGTAGGGATTCCCGTGTTGATTTCAATAAACGCGCTGATGGAATTTTGAGATTTCGGGAACGGGTATGTGTACCAGATGACAAAGACCTTAAGGAGGAGATAATAAAAGAGGCACATCGGTCCAAATATACAATCCATCCTGGCATAAACAAGATGTACCAGGATCTAAGAAAAATATTCTGGTGGAGGAACATGCGAAAGGAAATTGTTGCCTTCGTTGGCTGATGCCTTGTTTGTCAACAACTTAAAGCAGAGAGAAAGAAACCCTCTGGATTACTACAGCCCCTGCCCATTCCCAGTTGGAAGTGGGAGGATATCTCGATGGATTTTGTGTCTAGGTTGCCAAGAACTCTAAGGAACCATGATGCGATCTGGGTTATCGTAGATCGACTGACAAAGTTCACTCATTTCATTGCCATCCAGACCACTTACTCCCGTGATCATCTAGCACAACTCTACATCAATGAAATTGTTAGACTTCATGGTGTGCTGGTATCAATTGTGTCAGATCGTGACCCACGATTCGTTTCTAAATTTTGGGAAAGCTTACATCGTGAATTGGGAACAGAGTTGAAGTTTAGTACGGCCTATCATTCTCAAACTGATGGTCAATCTGAGCGAACAATTCAAATATTAGAGGATATTCTTCGAGCTTCGGTTTTGGAGTTCAAAGGAAATTGGGATGATCACTTAGCACTAGCCGAATTCGCCTACAACAACAGTTTCCAGGCGAGTATCGGAATGACCCCTTTTGAGGCACTTTATGGCAGGAAGTGTCGATCACCCAAACATTGGGAAGAGATGGGAGATTGGAGTTTTCTAGGCCCTGATGTAATCCGTGAAACATCAAAAAAGATTGCAGTGGTTTTTGAAAAGCTAAAGATTGCCCAGAGTCGGCAGAAAAGTTATGCTGATTAAAGGAGAGCCGAGCTCAAATTCGAAGTCGGCGATTTTGTTTTCCTTAAGGTATCACCGTGGAAGGGAGTTTCCAGATTTGGTGTTAAGGGAAAATTAAAACCGCGCTTCATCGGACCATTTGAGATCCATGAACGAGTTGGCGAAGTGGCATACCGATTAGCATTGCCACCTAGTCTAGCCGAGGTGCATAATGTTTTTCATGTCTCGATGTTGAGAAAATATGTTTATGACCCCACGCACGTGATTGATTATAGTCCCTTAGCTATCAACGAGGATTTATCTTATGTTGAAGAACCGGTGGAGATTCTTGATCACAAAGAACAAACTTTACGCTCAAAGTTGATTCCTCTTGTAAAGGTATTATGGAGGAATCATTCCCGTGAAGAAGCAACATGGGAAAGAGAAGTCAAAATTCGGGAAAAGTATCCCCATCTTTTCCAAGGTATGACAAAATTATTTGCTCCTTAACACTAGTTAAATTTCGGGGATGAAATTTCTATAAGTGGGGGAGAATTGTGAGGTTCCCAAACCAACAATAAAATTAATACGAGGTAAAATGTAAGTATTAAAAGTACTTAATGAAAATCTTGGGATTTTTGTTGAATAAAACACCACCCGTAACCCCCGTTGCTCGCCGGATGCTCGAGTTCCACTCGAGCTCATTTTCCAGTAGCTACCTCGCCTGATGCGCGCTCGAGCCCGCTCGAGCTGATTTTCCAGAACCTTCCAGAAAGCTCCCGCGCTCGCCAGCCGCCCGGGCGAATTTTCTTGAACCTTCCAAAAAGAACCAAAGCCGGCCCGCTCGCTACTCGCTCGCCGGGCGCTCGAGCGGCCCGACTAGTATAAATACCCGGCCAGCTTCACAAATCTTCATTTCCACATTTTTCCCACAAACTTTTTGAAAGGAAGAGAGAGAGAGAGAACGCCAAGTAGAGAGAGAAAGGGAGAAATTGAGGTGTAGAGTCCGAATCCGACCGAAAGCCAGTTATCAAAGTGATAGCACGCGCCGAGGCAAGTGTTCTCATACTCACTATTTGCTCTCTTTCAATTTTTATTCGATCTCCATCGGGTATTATCGTACCGATACCTATCCAAAATGTGGAGAATGTATAACCCATGAATTATACTACATAAATGTGTGACTATTTATTCATTTTGTTGGTTAAGTCGTTCGATGTGTTATTGTGAAACCCTAACCCTCACCCAAATTCGGGATTCATTGTTTTCCCCTCCGATTTATGATAATTTGACCTCAAATTATGAATCACCACGTCCCGAATATGTATACATACCGACCGGGCATCCAATTTCACAAAAAATGACTCGTTCGCGGCGTCCGAACGCTCTAAAATGCTACCGTTACTATTCATCCGAGGTACAATGGAAATTTTACATGTTCTTATCCAATTTAATTGTTATTCTAACCGACTATATGTTAATGCAAGCTTGAAAGTATGAAATTAAGCATCGATTGCATCGATTGACAAGATACGGGCTCCAGAGGACCCCGATACGAAATTGGCTTATGAACGGTAAGAGATTCCAAATCTTTCCTAATTTTTGGTAAACATAAATGCTTAAATTCCGAAGTGAAATGAAAACCGATGAGTAACGGAGGGAAGTCCAAAATGTGATATGAATGATGCAACCTCCCAAATGGCGGGAGATACGATACATGAGATACGGTGGACTTTCCCTCAAATGAATATGGAAATAGAATCGTGAAACTAGGACCATGAACTTTTAGATGGGTAGTATTATCTGGCTTGACACGTCCATCACGGTATAAATCCGAAGAATACTTGGGCCACGTATTCTGGTCGCTTGTGTGTAAGCGGGTGGTGTCCGTGTCACGCCTTAGGATACTATTGTGGAAGAACGAGGACTGCCCCGGTACCCCGGGGGAATGGGGCGATTTACGACATGATGTGCACGACCCCCCGGATGGGTCGTAAAAGATAATCCCTCACGGCCTTAGATCATGTGGAGTATCATGATCCTTTCCTCGTTCTCTCGCATCGTTTGCTAGTACGACCTACTGGCCCTGGTCCGTAAAGATTAAAGTAAATTAAGAAAGCATATCCAAAGGTAATTAAAGGTGCCAAAGTATGATAAATGACAAACTGGTTCTTCTAAGTATTTCCTTCCTTTCACGCTTTATATGCTTCTCCCCCACCCCACTATCATTTCCATTATGACTTTATCTTTTGATAGTGATGTGTGTTTACACTTGCTGGGCGATAAGCTCACCCTTGCACTCTCTCTTTTCAGATGAAAATACCCTGATGCCAGACGAGACTGAGTAGGACAAAGAAGCAAGATAGGCAACGTGGATTTTGAAGAGCCTCGAGGATCTAGCTTGACTATGTATGACATGGAAATTTTGTGGATGAATGGTTTTAATTTTTGTATACTATGGTTATCACGCTTCCGCAGTTTGTATTTGTGGTTATGCTTGGGTTTTATAGTTGGCATTTTTACCTCAACCGACGTCATACCTAAGTTATGACGTCGGTGCCACTATAGGGGTTTAGTGGATCTGAGATCCTATGTATGATGTTGAATGTTTTTGTAAAGATTGTGCAGAGTTTCATACAGGTATTTGTAATTTGGTAAACGTTCAAGTTATAAACGGAATTCTGCCCAATTTTCTACAGAAATTTATAATATTGAATTATAATGATTTATTGATGGAAGGGTTATTAAAAGAAAATAACCCGGTCCGTCACAACTCACATCTCGGCAACAGCAACCATAAACTCAGTAGGCTTTCAGGTTGATATACAGGACCCGCTTTGCACAGCATCTCGGGAAAATTTCCTTTTCCGACAAAGATGTCATAACCTAGACCAGCCACTAGTATAAGCTATTCTATCTAACTGACTAAACTTATATCATCAAATGTAGCAATTGAGTACAACCCAATAATTACAACTACCAAGGTCTACGAAACTCTAATCTTTAGTTATATTAGTGTTTAACCCAACCACTAATAAATTTATAGGTATGTCTGATCCCTAAGTAAAATCATCCAGGCATGTCATCTCCTCAATCCAAAAAATTAAACCATAGAGTTGTTCTAATGAGTATCCTTCCCAAAATTCTGCAAACAATTCCCAATTATTCCTCATACACTAAAGTATTTTTCAAAGTAAGTCCAAATGTTCTAGATAATCGCATGACTTATTGATCAATACACTATAAAATGTTCGATTCGATGCCCTAAGAATATATTTGATGTATAGTATTCACACTTCTCACTGAACGACTTTTTTTAGGTCTACAACTAATGATTATTATCGTATGTCAATTTTCAAAGATAATTATATTTCTACAACTAGTCTTTAAGTCCATGTACTAGACATTTGTTCCTGATTGACCCTTTATAAAATTCTCAAAAATTATTGCAAGGTCAAACAGAGTCATGTGGTTTTTGAAGTCGTTGCAATTTTCCCAGTCAACTCAATAGAAAAGTCCGTCTTTTGCATGATGTTTATGGACCCGGGGGGCGTCCTTCGCGGGAGGGGAGAAGGATGCCCCTTCTCCCATTTTGGGCCGTCCCATATTAAAATTTATATTTTTATAATA
>JAODPA010069536.1:0-31989 GCA_025585075.1 Nepenthes mirabilis | reverse complement strand
TTATGATAGAATATGTTTATATAAATTTATGTATGTTGGTATGCCTGAAATACTAATAGTCGGTTAAGTGATTGTTTCCATACCTCATTTATGAATTCCGATAAAATTATTCTTCGCATTAACCTTGTTGACGTGCATATATCTTATCTGTACTTTATAGATAAGTAAATGAGAGTGTACGAATACTCTACGGTATGTAGACGAATGGGAATTCGTGAGATATTATAGTAGTATATACTTTTCCAATATCATATCTATTTCGGAAACTGAGGTCGTTAATATTGATTAGGGATACTTATAACTTAGTGACCATCGTAGATGATGATATCAGGGATATCATTGGCTAGGGGTATTAGAGATGGTATGAGTATGTTACGGATACATCCTTTGAAAAGACTATAGGGGTAGTGGGAATACCATGGATATTGGGTAATCTCGTGGGATTTACCCAACTGTTGGGGGTATAAATGCGTAGCCCTTGGTTTACTATGGTAGGATAAGGTCCATGGAGATTTTTTGTTATTCGTACAACTGTAACCTCATATTGAGCTGATGATCAGATTCGATGGAATCCATATTGCTTTCTTGATCCCTAGCTGTTCAGATGACTTTGGGCCGTGGACACGACATGTTATTGAGTCTCAGATAGTAGTTGGTACATCACCTGTTATTATTAATTTTATTAATTATTTTATCATTTTGGATGCTTAATTATACTCCTCTATTGTTGATTATTTTTACTTGTTAGGCATTAAACTCACTTTCGTATTTTATTGGCCTCAGAGTAGACAGGTTGATATTAGGATAAAAGAGATTACGTGTTTATTGTGTAACCACCAAATAGAGGTGATATCAGAGATTAAGGCTTCCATAATCAAGATTTGAGATTTTTGTTATTCATTAACTTTTAGATATTTATCAGATTTTTATTTATGAGAATTTGATATTATGGATATCGATGTTTATTTCCTTGCAAGTAATTTATTGGTACTATGGATGTTTAATTTATGCTACAATTATGATGATCATTTATGATATCTTAATTATTAGTGATGCGATGATTAGAGTGCAATCAAGTTGTTTGGTATTTTAATCTATGACTTGTAATTGATAATTTCGGATAATTTGAGATTTTACTTGGACGGTCCGGGTCGGGTTTCAGAGCTTGAGCTCGGGTCGTTACACCTTCCTTTCCTCCGTTCTGCCCTTCCCCGGGCGTTGCACCGGATAGATGCCCGAGGCGCCAACTTGGCGCACTTCTTAAAACCGGGCGCTCGATGAGCACCCGAAGTGCCACCTAGCGCAGTTTCCAGAATCGGGCGCTCGATGATCGCCCGAGGAATCACCTGGGTGCGTTTTCTAGAATCGGGGTGCTCGAGCTTCAAGACACAAAATCACCCGAACCCTACCCTGCACCTGCCGTGTGCTCAAGCGGTGCAGCCTTTTTGTTCCTAACGACTCTTTTATTTTTTAAACTATTTAGGCTATATATATATGTCTTATGTTTTTAACCCTAAGGATTCTGGCAGGCTTTTGAGGAGCATTTGCTCTTGAGAAACCTATCATACTTGTACTCCATTTTTTAGAAAACTTCACACCAACGATTGTGCTCAATTGATAAAAATTTTTTTCCACATCGTGCTTTCTTATTTACACCTCTTCCCACCTGTTAACCTTTGTGGCAACATCAGTGGAGTGGACATTGTGTTCCAGTGGTGTTTGGCAATTCAAGTGGTTTGAGAGGAAAGATTGACGTGAAGACCAGAAAGCATCTGGTTCTGTTACCGTGGGCAAATCAAGAAGTTCCTTGGAAGGAATTACAATACGAGAGTAAGTCGAATAGGTTAATATGTCGTTATCACCCGATCTGTAAGTTAATTTTCATGGTTTATATTTTCCCTGATCGTTGAAACTCTGAGGGTTTTTCTTGATAGCCGTGGTTATCGAGTTTTGTCTTCGTTATCAAAAATTATCCCTTTATTGTTATTTATTATTGCTTTCATTTATATACTCGTATTGCTCATATCATTTAGAATTAAATATTATTTACGGGTATTGAATATTTATTTATTTGTATTACTTCCTCTAATTTATTGTGTGGTCAAAACTTTTGTGTGATTTGAAATCGAAAAATTTCCTTCAATTGGTATTAGAGATTTATCCCGATCCGTGACCCCTGATCTAGATGTATACGAGTGGATCGCTATTCGTTCCTCCCTTTTTTGATGGGAGCAATTGTACTTTTTAGAAGGTTCGGATGAGAGCTTTTCTCAAATTTATGGATAAACGCGTGTGGGCCAGCAATCAAATTGGGTAGACTCCACCCAAAAGTACTTTGGGTAATGAACCAAAAGCTCTATCCTTATGGACAAAAGAAGTGCTTGATTTGTGCAATTGAAATAGCAATGGGTTATATGCCATTTTTATAACGATATCCCTCGAAGAGTTTAAACGTATATTCATGTGCGAAATCGCTAAAGATGTATGGAACATACTTGAGATTACCCACGAATGAACAAAGTTAGTAAAAAAATTTAAAATTACAAATACTTACTATCAAATTTGAAGAATTTCGTATAGAAGATGATGAAACGTTCAATAAATTCTATATTCAATTAAACGATATTGTGAACTCAACTTTTGATTTATGAAAACAAATTCCTAAAAATAGAATTGTTTGAAAAGTTATTAGATCGCCTCTTGAATACTTTAGACTTAAAGTTATTGTTATTGTAGAAAGTAAAGATCTTGATAAAATAAAGATCGAAAAACTTGTAAGATTTCTCCAAACTTATAAGCACACACTTTTCCAGTCAAGAAAAAATAAATCGATTGCTCTAAAATCTGTTCGGAAGATAGAGGCTGTGATCCGATGAGAAGTCGAATAGCGATAAAGATTTTACCTTATTTATTAGAAAATTTAAAAAAATTCTTTAAGAAAAATAAACCTTCTTCTAACAAACTAAATGTGAACTTAAAAGGATCTCTTAAACTTAATAAGAAAGATCAACGTGAAATTAAAGAAATCGAATCGAAAAATACCCAAGGTGTTCAATACCACGAGTGTAAAGGTGTTAGCCATTATTATACTGAATGCCCCAATCTTAAATGCTAATAATGTCAAACTTTAAAAGCTAATGTGATCTTGAGTAATGACGAAGAAGAATATGTTGAAAGATGCACTGAAGAGGGCCCTGTCAAGTGTATGGCTTTTGTGACCTCGATGTGTGGACCTAATGAATGTTTAAAAGAAAACTTACTCTATCCGATAACTCCGAGAACGAGTTCGAGGTTGAATTGTATGACCTTCAAGATATTTATGATAAATTATTTAAGGAATGCTTCAAAATCAAGAAAACTAACGTGTCGTTAAAGTCCAAATTGACAAAATTAGAAAATGAGAAATTAACTCTTAAATCCGAATTAGACATAAAAATTTAAAAAGTTGAGACATTAAATAGCTCATTTACCAACAAGATCAAGACTCTTAAATTTGATCTTGAAGCTACTCGCAATTGTCTTAAGTAATTTTCAAATGGGTCCAAACAACTGGACCATATGCTCAACTTGGAAAAAATCAGAGGAAATAAAATTGGCTTGGGTTATTCGGAAAAAGCTTTAAAAGCCAATGTTAACTCTAAAACTGTATTTGTCCAAACCACTTCCATACCAAGACAAAGCAGCACTTTGTCTGGCCGTATTGATCAGTCGTTGAGAGTTTCCCTCGAGAATTGGGTCAATTTCCAAAACATTAGAAAGTAATTGTGGTGTTCGAATGTCAAGACTAAATATGTACAAATATGTCATGGGTGCGGCATTATTGGCCATATTTGCCCTTACTGCCCCGAAATATCGTGGCAAAATAATTTTCAATAAAATCCAAAAGTAGAGATTCTCCTTCACCTCATTAACCTCCTAAATGATCAAGTGTTGAATTTAAGCAATACTATAAAACGTGGTAAGAAGTTTTGGATTAAGAAGAGTGAGTTTCATTACCCTTTGGTCATTTGTGACAAAAAGGGAAAGATAATACCATTGATCTCTTCCTTAAAGTAAGGTTTTGTTATGAGATGTAGGGGGAGTTAGGGGGAGGGTATCCTTGCTAGGGGGAGTTTTGTTTTATGGTTATTTATTTCCGTTCATGATTTCTTCTGTCTATCTCCTGCTATTATTTTACTGCTATTATCTATATCTGTACTAATCATGGTTGTCCAGGAATAGCAATTCTTAGTTTTCCCTTGGTCAACAGCTCGGCATCTTCCGTTTTTTTCTTTCTTTTTCTTATACTTCCTTATGTAGTGTCGAATGTACCATTAAGTCAATTTTTATGTACCTTTGAGTCAATTTTTATGTACACGGGTTCTATCTCGGTGATATTTAAACTTGTGATTCTATTGTATTTTATTGTTGTATTTTTTGTATCGGTTTTTATCACGGAATTCCCAAAGGGGGAGATTGTTAGTTGTATTTTGAGTTGACATATCCCGTAACCTCGTTGGGTTGGTTATTTGGTCTCTTGTCGACGTGTTCGGTATCTGTGACTACATACCAGTCTGAAAGATTTTCATCATTCTCATGCCCGAAGGCCGTCATTGTCACATCTCAGCGTTCACACCTTCCTTTCCTCCCTTCCGCCCCTCCCCGGGCATTGCGCCTGATGGGTGCTTGAGGCACCAATTGGGCGCATTTCTCAGAACTGGGTGCTTGATGAGTGCCTGAGGCGCCACCTAGGCATGGTTTCCAGTACCAGGCACTTGATGATCACTCGTGGCACCACCTAAGCATGTTTTTCAAAACTAGGGTGCTCGATGAACATCCAATCCGCACTCGAGTGCCAAGGCAGGAAATCACCCGACCCCTATCCTGCACCCGCCATGCGCTCGAGCAACGCTTGAACGGCACGGCCTTTTTGTTCATAACGGCTCTTTTATTTTTAAAACTATTTAGGCTTCATATATATAGATATTTTATGTTTTGAACTCTAAGGATTCTAGCAGACTTTTGAGGAGCCTTTTCTCTCGAAAAACCTATTATACTTGTACTCTATTTTTTAAAAAACTTCACACTAACGATTGTACTCTATTGACCAAGTTTTCTCTCCACATCGTACCTTTTCATTTATACCTCTTTTCACTTGTTAACCTTTGTGGCAATGTCAGTGGCCTGGATATTGGGCTCCAGTGGTGTTCGGTAATTCAAGTGGTTTGAGAGGAAAGATTAACGTAAAGATCAGAAGGCGTCCGGTTCCGTTGTCGTAGGCAAATCTAAATAGTTCCTTGATAGGGATTACAAGATGGGAGTAAGTCGTTAAGGTTAGCACGTCGTTATCACTCAATCTGTAAGTTAATTTTCATGATACATATCTTCCCTGATCGTTGAAACCCGAAAGATTTTTCTTGATAGTCGTAATTATCGAGTTTTTTCTTCGTCATAAAAAATTATCCATTTATTGTTATTTGTTATTCCCTTCATTTATATGCTCGTATTGCTCATATTATCTAGAATTAAATATTCTTTACGTATATTGAATATTTATTTATTTGTATTACTTCCACTAATTTATTATGGGTCAAAACTTTTGTATGATTTAAGACCAAGAAGTTTTCTTCATAATTATTTACAATAATAATGTCATCCACATATATAAAAAAATTTGGAAAATACTTGTGATCATACTTAGTAAATAGACTATAATTAACCATAAATTGTACGAAGCCAAAAGTTATTAGGTGGATAGAGAATTTTGAATACCACTATCTAGAATTTTATTTGAGACCATAGGTGCTCTTTAACAATTTGCATATCATATGAGGCTTCCCTTTAGAGTATCCTAGCTGTTTTTCCATATAAATCTCATCTTCCAAGTCTTCATATAAAAAAGCATTCTTGATATCAAATTGATATAAATGATGTCCTTTAATTACTAAAATAGCTAAAAGACATTATAGAGTCATAAGTTTAGTAATTGGAGAAAAAATTTTATGATAATCTCTGCTTTCTTACTATGTGTATTTCTTAGCCACAAATCTAGTATTGTATTGTTCAACACTTCCATTACTCTTATATTTTTTAATTAGTAAATATATTGACATCAAACAGCTTTCTTTTCAGAAAGTAAATTAGCGATACCCATATTTTATTGAGTTCTAAAGTTTTCAATTCGGTTTCTATGGCCTTGCACATATTAGGATCGTGAATAGCTTGAGCATATGTGTGTGATTTATTGTAAGTGGTGATATAAGATGAAAAAGAATGAAAATTAGGGGGTAATTTTTGATATGATATGGAAGCTATAAGATGATATGGCCTACTTAGAGAAATCCTGTATAATGAATGGGTTGGTAAGTGTGAGCCATTCGATGACAATAAAAATTCTTCAAAAATTAAGAAGCCTTCCAATTCTAGTGGTTCTACAAACAACTATGACATTAGGTGATGTGAGTTGTAAATATATAACAAGATCAGCTGGTTGTTCTTTAATGTAGAGTTTTGGTTGTATGATTTGATGACTAGAGAAATTTCTATTGGTGGGTCCTAACTTCTGTCAATAGAATTAAATTGTGTGTATTTCATTGGTAAAACTTAATACCTGTTCATGTGAATCAGAAAGTCATTGTTGAGGTTGAATGAATGGATCTATAGAATCATTATTTGTAACAATCGAAAGAGATTCAAAACTTTATCAATTAGAAGTAGATTCAGTACTAATTTTCTAAAAGGGGAAGACGTTCTTATAAAAGATAACATTCTTGGAATAAAAGGAAACATTAATAAGTAAATCAAGAAGTTTATATCTCTTAATTCTAAAAAGATAATCTAAAAAAATAGATCTTCTAATTTTAGAATAAAATTTCTTTTGCCTATGAGAAATAGTAGAAGCAAAACACAAACAACTAAAACTTCTTAAATTTTCGTATTTTGATTTAATTATAGAAAAAATTTCATAAAGAGTTTTATTATTTAGTAAAGGGGTAGAAGTTTTATTTATAATTGTTGCGTCTCGATTTTCGGGAGTCCGAAGCAACACAAGTGTTCGAGGTTTGGAGTTAGAGAGAGAAAGAGAGAGATCGAGACTGGATTTTTACGTGGAAAACCTCCCCTTCAATGAGGAGGAAAAACCACGAGGCTTAGAGCCTGAAAAGAGATCTTCACTATCGATTGTTGTTGTACACAGAATACAAAGTACAGAGAATTTGCTTTCTTTCCTTCCTTTCTCGCTTAATGTGTGGGAATAGCCAGAATCTAAAGAAGGAAGAAGTCCCCTCTTTTGTGCATCTAAGAGAGTATTTATAAGGGAGAGACTAGCCGTTGGAAATGCCCATACGGCTATTGCTGCCTATTGGGAGGCTGGCCACCTACTCTACTGACATGGCCATACCGTGTTAGGCATGCTAGCGTGTACAGTAAGTTAGCAGTTAGCGCCGCTATTGCCATACTGTGTCAGGAATGTCAGTCTGTGGTATCAATTTTGAGGTGACAAGGCATGCTCTGGGGATTGTTACTGACAGTGGCGGCGTATAGCGGGATTTACGCACTCCTTGGTAACTGTGAAGCTGAGCTGGCATTCTCGGACATCAGGGAGAGTCTTCGTTCTTTACTGACCTTTTTAGTCTTTGGATGAGTCCGCGGACTAGATGTCGTATCGCGCTTGTTCTCGGACGGAATAAGAAAGTTCTCGGTTGCTAACTGCCTTACTGACTCGCTAAAGGCTTTTGGGCTCATCGTGGAATGTCCTCGGGCTGCGCGCGCCTCATGAGCTCTTGGACAAACTGACAACTTGGGCTTCTCGAGTCAAGTGCTTGTCCCATTGCCCATTCTTTTAGGGCCCCCAGATATTGGAACCTAACAATAATATATATAATGGTAAGGATATAATCACTTTAAAACTTTTAAAAAAATTTTAATTAAAATTTAATGACCATAACAATATCTAACAAATATTAGTGTTATCATTTCATAATACTGTTTTGTAGCAGTCTCTCAACATAATTTCGGTGAGAGTGGTACTTTTTTTCCTGAGGAGGTGCTCAGCATTTACTAGAGAGAGAAGCCCTCCCTTCTCTCTAGTTTTCGTCCACAGCAGCCCTAGCGCCCACAGCAGCCGCCGGTCCTAGGGCCGATATTTCTTCACTCATGACCATTCCCCCTCGGCTTTCATCCCCTTCTCTGGTAGCCTTGGTCACATCTCCTCCGGTGCCATGACCAGCGTCTCCATCTCCCCTCACCCGCAGTCCTATTTCCAGCCAATCAACAACCCTCATGCATCCTCTGGTCCTTGCCCCAATCGCTGAGTCTGTCTTAATTTTCTTCTCGGCCTTCCTTTTCTCTTGACTATTTCCCGCTGCTCCCTCTTCCTTGTTCGTCTTTGCCTCAAACCTTGTCGGCGCCTCCTCCAGGACCATAGGAACCAGATTTGTTAAACGCTCATGGATTTCATGATGAAAGGTCTCAACTTTCTTTGCCACATTCCTTCTCAGCCGTGGCACCTTCATTCCATGTTTCTTTTCTGAAGGATGGTTCAAAGGTTGCATCAAATTCGTCAATTGCGGTGGCCGATTCTTTGGGTGCTATCAGCAAGGCAGCAGCTTTTCCCCTTCTTGAAGTTTCAGTGGGGCGCCAAGTTCAGCGTATGGTCTCTGTTTCTGAATTGAATGAGGGCCCTGTTTTTGAATTGAATCCCTCTTCCCGCTGTTCTATTTCTGAATTGCAGCCCTCGGGGGTTAATCCATCAGGCTTGGTGGACAAGAATAAACCCTCATGGTTTTCTATTGTGCAGAAATAGGTGTCCTCTGGCAGCTTGGCCCTTTAATATTTTCCCCCTCCTATATTGGTTGGCAATATCGTTAAAAGTTCTCCGCCTTGTGAGGCTCTTCAACAAAGGGAGGCTGTTTGGGGTGTCACTTTAGTCGGATATTTTTATGATAAATCTCTTAATATTTATATAGTTAATTTTATTGCATGAAAAATTTGGGCTTGATTTAGACTTTTTCATGCGGCTGAAAACAAAGATGGGTTCTTTCAATTCTCCGATGCGGAGATGTTAAAGAAATGTGTTGCCTAGGGACCTTGTGCGTTTGCGGGATGCACTATTTTTCTTAAGCAAGGGAAGCTAGGAATGGTATTGTCCAAAAATGAGCATAAGACATTTCTAATTTGGATTAATATGTTTAATGTGCCCGTTGAATTTCGGACTCGTTGAGCCTTAGTTGGATAGCAAGCGCTATTGGCAAGTCGATTCAATTGGATGCTAATACAATAAGAACGGAATATATGTGCTTTGCTAGAGTTTGTGTGGAGGTTGAAGCATCTGCTACATTCCCTGATATAAAGTTTAGTTGAATATTGGGAGTAGTTCAAATTCTGGGATGTAAAAGTGGTGGAGGTGGACTTTGATTATCAATGGAAGCCCCTTTGTTGTGATACTTGTCAGGAAACTGGCTATGGTAAAAGTCAGTGCAAATCAAACCTAATTTATTAACCTATGGGGGCAGATCCTCCTTGATACCCATTCGACACATGCTAAAGTAGCTAATGAGTATAAGATAAAGGGCATTGCTGTCCTCTCTTCCTCTGTTCCAGGTCTATCCGTGCCTTCATCCAATTCTTTTGCTATTCTTCAAGATGTTGATGAGGCATGCTCTTCTCTTAGAGATGCTGCAATCCCTCACATTGTTGAATCAATCGATTGTGATCTGGGATTTGTGCCACCAAATGCAGCTCATCATGCTATTGATGATTCAGGTGCCATGCTTCCTATGAATCGGATCATTTAGCTACCTAAGCAATTTGAGCAAAAGAAAATTCCTACCGCTGCATCTAATGTCATCTAGCTACCAGATCAAGAACAATTGGGTCAGGATGGGTTAGTGGCAGTTGAGTTTACTGCGAGTATGAAAGATGATGTGGTTATGCTCCCTACAGAACCAGTTGGTGTGCATACTCAATTGGAGGCTCATGTCCCTTCAGCATCTTCCACCATGGGGGTTCTTACAAGCAAGGACAAAAAGATTCTCAAATCTATTTTAAAGCATCCAAAGGGGCATAAAAGAAATAATTCCCCTTCTACACACTCTCATGTTTATCTTATTAGAATGTCTGTGGGCTTAATGGTCGTATTAAAGCTCATGAGATTTAACATTTTATTCGTTCGTCTCGTTGTTCTATTATTTGGATTGTTGAAACTAAAGTTAGAGAAAGTAATGCTACAATGATTGCAAAGAATTTGATGCCTAGTTAGAATTGGACTATGAATTATTTCATGTCATCTATAGGCCGGGTTTGGGTCAGATGAGATGTTGAGGCCGTGAAGATGGCTATATTCTCCACAAAGGATCAAATTATCCACTACAAAGCCTATAGTAAAGTGGATAGGAAAGTCTTCTTTGTTTCATTTATCTATTTCTCAAACTCGAAGATTGAGCGGCGTACATTTTGGGACAACTTCCTTTTTAAATGTAATCAAATTCATGATGCTCCTTGGGCTGCATTGGGTGATTTTAATGCAATTAGATCGTCTTATGAAGGATTAGGGGGCAATTGGAATACAAGGAGCTCCATGGACTTAGATAAATATCTCACCGACTGTGATTTTAATAATTTGAGCTATGATGGTGTATTCTACATATAGAATAATGGTCGAGAAGTGGCTACACGTATCTATAGGAAATTGGACAGAATTCTCTTTAATGGAAATTGGCTTTTAGAGTACACTTCATATAAAGCTTCATTCTTACCGGTGAGAATTTCGAATCACTCTCCTTGTATGCTTCATTCGGAGGGCGTTGGTTAACCTCAGAAAGGTATGTTCAAATTTAACAACTTTCTTACCAAAAAGCCACAGTTTGTCCAAATTGTTAGTGAGGCCTGGTAAGGGAAGGTGCATATTGTTCCGATATACTAGCTCATTACTAAGATGAGAAATGTTAAAAGACAACTTAAAAGGCTAAATGATCAAGTTGGCAATATTTTTGAGAAGGTGGCCAGATCGAGAAAGGATTTAGAGGATTATTAAAGGGCAAGTCCCGACCATCTAAATATCGCGAGGATCGTTGAAAAGGAGAAACAATGTAAATTTGCTTATCTTCAAGCCATGGCTCAGGAGCTTGATTTCCTTAAGAAAAAGGCTGAAATTAAATGGTTTTATGAAGGTGACCAATGCATAAAGTTCTTTTTTAATTCAGTTGTGGGTAATTGCAACTGCAACAGGATACTCTTGGTGATTAAAGATGATGACACGCCTATTAGTAGCAAGGAAGAGGTCAAGAATTTGATTATTTCTCATTTCCAGCAACTCTTAAGGATTGGTCGTGCAGACATTCCCTTTGATAAAGAAAGACTTCACCCATTCATTCTACGCACTATTCTAAATAATCTTCGTCAAGCTCTCTGTAGCCCGGTGAATGATGAGAAAGTGCAAGCATTCCTATTTTCCATTTCGTTGCTGTGATGTTTAGAGTCGAGGGGCCGTTGCTGGAAAGGTTGCAGGCTCCATTTTGTTGTGTTGTGAAGAATGGCAAATGCCATATGTTGATGCTGCTGGATATGCGCCCTGCGGATGCTGGAGAGCAGTTGATCCCGATGTGGAGCTGGGCTGAATTGCTGATGGTGCTGGTTTCAGCTCTGTGCAATTGTTCACCATTTAATGGCCCTGTTGTTATGCCCCTGTCATCAAGGGTGTAGATGCTGGAAAGGTTGCAGAATCTTTTTGCGATATTGTGAGCTGCCCTGCTGAAGGTTGAGGCTGCTGGAATTGCCGATTCTGGTTCTTGGCGGCTAGTGGTTGCTGGAGAGTAGATGATCCCGATGTGGTGCTAGGCTGAAATCCTGTTGGTGCCGGTATTACAGGGCACTCAACTGACCTTGTTGATATGTCTTTTTTGCTCTGAGTTGAGGGAGCAGTTGCTGGAAAGAATGCAGGCTCCATTTTGTTGTGTATGGGCTCTTGGCGGTTTGCGGATGCTGGAGAGCAGGTTATCCTGTTGTGGTGCCGGGTTGATGTACTGATGGTGACGTGTAGCCATTGTTGGTATCCTGCTATTGATGTAGACTTGCCCGAAATGCTATGGGCGTACTGTCTATTGGGACTTCCTTATTACTACTCTAGAATTGACGAGCCGCCCTCCTATGATGGTCAATTGGATTTTTCAATATATCACAACCACATCTTTCTCTATCAGTATCAATGGAGAATCAGTGGGGTTCTTTAAAGGAGCGAAGGGGCTTAGGCAAGGGGATCCACTATTGCCTTACCTTTTTGTGTTGGTTATGGAGGTTCTCAATGAAATCATTGAAATGAAGGCTCATCAGGATAGCACCTTCCAGTACCATTGAAAATGTGAATGTACTCGAACTATCATGCTTGCATTTGTAGATGACCTTTTGTTCTTTTCCAAGGCAGATGTCAATTTAGTGAGGCTATTTTATAGATGTCTTGAGGAATTCCAAATGCTTTCGGGGCTTAGAGCTAATCGGGATAAAAGTGAAATGTTTCTTTGCACCAAGGATGAAAGCATAGTACATGAAGTCAAAGATATAATGGGGTACAAGAAGCAACAGCTCTTGGTTTGATACTTGGGAGTCCTACTCATCACTATTCAGCTCTCGGAGAATGATTGTAAAACTCTGTTAGATAAAGTGCTGAGGAGGGTGTCCTCTTAGAAGAATCAATGGTTGTCCTTTGGTGGCTGCCTCTATCTTATCTCTTCCACTCTATCAACAATTCACCTCTATTGGGTTTCAATTTTCATCATTCCTAAAGCTGTATTGAAGAAAATAGAGGGTTAAATACAACATTTCCTTTGGCATGGTTCCATTGATGGCAAAACCTCAGTAAAGGTAGCTTGGGAGGATGTCTGTACTGCTAAGGAGGAAGGAGGTTTGGGACTCAAAAATATTTTTGCTTCTAATAAGGCTTTGATATCCTGCTTGCTTTGGAGGGTTCTTACCAATGATCCTTCTTCGGTGTGGTCTTTGTGGATCCACTCCTATATGATCAAAGACCGATACATTTAGACCATAAAAGTACTTGACTTTGCGGCATGGAATTGGAAGAAGATTATGAAGTTGCATCTCCATCTTCAATTCATGATATGCTATCACATTAGCGGTAGTGTTAGAACTTTCCTTTGGACCAATAATTAGCACCCATTGGGGCCTCTTAAAGATATATGCTCAGAGCAATTGATGACAATCACTAGATTATCTTGGGATGTTAAAATCTAGGACATCATTTATAATGGGTTGTGGAGGTAGCCCAATTACTACGACGTGGATATGGCTAGTATCGTGAGAAACATGCCTAATTACTCTCTAAACTTAGCCCGAAAAGGTGAGAACAAATGGTTGGAAAACCTAAATGGTGTATTCTTTGTGAAATCTGCCCACAAATTCTTCCAAGGCACAAAAGACAAAGTGATGTGGGCACATCTCATTTGGGCCTCTTATCACATCCCCGCACATGCTTTTATTCTCTGGTTGGCCATTCATAGGAGGTTAAGCATATTAGGCCGTATTTATATCTTCATCAATCATCCTAATGTGTGTGCTCTTTACATCACTGGATTGGAAAGCCATGATCACTTATTATTCAATTGCCTCTATTCAGGAGATGTGTGGAGAATGATATATCACTATGTTAGAATGTGTTGGCCATGCAATAATTGAAAATCAAACATTACCTGAGCAGCTTGCAAATGAAAGGGAAATAATATCAAAGCTTACTCTCTTCGGCTCACACTAGTAGCTTCAGTTACTTCATCTAGTAAGAGCGCAACCACAGAACTTTTAATACCTCTCCTCCAAAAGATGAGACTCAGCTTGCAAATACAATAAAAAATACCCTTTGACACAAGTTGGAGATGACTTTTGTTGAAAAAAATAATTGCAGCAGATCCATTGTGATAAGATGGAAGTTGCCTTTATCTTGTATTAGATACAGTTGACTTATTTTGTCCTCTTTGTTTTCGATTTCTTGCATGGCCATATTGTGAAGTTTGGGGAATGCCCTAACTTTTATACTCTAATTCTGAGAATGAATGTGTTTTGGAGTTAGAATATAATTTTTTATAAATTATTTTATTTCAATATACATATTACTTACCAAAAAAATTTACTGAAGAAATCTCTCATATAAAATTCATATCTATTATCACTCCTTAAGACTTTAGTTTTAACATGAAATTGTATTTTAATAAGGTTTTAAAAAGCTTCTAAACAATGTTTGGTGTCAAAATTTTATTTACGAAGACAAATCCTCAGACTTCTAGAGAAATTTTCAACAATAGCCAAAAAATATTTATAGCCATCATAAGATATTTTAGAAAAGGGCCCCTATAGATCACAGTGAACTATATCAAATATGGCATGTGATCTATTAGTGATAAGTGAAAAAGGGAGACGACAGTGTTTAGCCCTGTAGCAAATAGAAAAAATTTATCATTAATAGAATGTAATACTCATTTTAAAAGAGAATCATCAATTAATTTCAACTAAAAATGTGATATATGACCTAAAAAAAAGTTCCAAGTTTCTAAACAAGATAAAACAGAATGAATAGAAGGCTTCATGGTTTAACTAAAAACCTTAAAAATGAAAATATCTAGAATATTAGAAGGTATTTCTTTCCTTAATAGGTCATGCAGACCATTTCTCACTTCACACGTTTCAATTATTGTCCAAGATATAAGGTCCTAAATCAAATAGAGGTTAGAGAAAAAAAATATGTAGCAAGTGATAATTTTTTTTTTTCAGAAATCAATTTAAAAGTGAAAAAAGAAGCACAAAATAATATCCCTCAGGATGATGTTTTCTGTGTGTTTAATTGTTCCAAAATGAATAACCCAATCTTTACTTTCATTTGGAAGTTTTACAAAACAGGATATTTGAACACTTATGTCAATATACAAAGATGGGTTATAGATCATATGATTTATAGCACTAGTATTCAGAATCCAGAATGAATTTCAAAAATTTAAATATTGGTAGGCATAAATAAGAGAGAAAAATGATTATTAGTCATGTTTGTAGTTTTAGGTTGTTCAATAATCGGATTGAAACATGACTGAGTCTATTTTGTTGCATGAGGATCTTTGGGTTTGAGCAAGTCTATTAGTTGCTTGATCTGAGCTTTAGTTAATGCAATTTTGTCATCATTATTTACCTCTTGGTCAAAATCAGCTACGAAACTTGACTAATAGGCAAAGGAAGTAGGACTTCCAATCTTATTATGAAGTTTTGTGACCCAAAGGGTAAACCATTGAATCTATAATATTTCTCAACAATATGCCTAGATTTATTAAAATGTGAACACATAGGAATTCTTGTATTTCCAACTTTGAAACAACTTTGTAAAGTGTGACCTAGAATTTGATAGTAAACATTGTAGGATCTATCTTTTTTTGATGGTTGGATGGTTTTATATTATTTTTTGAGTTATTAACAACTCTTTTAATTGTTAAAGCAATTAGATATGGAGGAATGATGGATAAAATTTGATGCTGTCTTTTGTGTTGTTAAATAATTGAAAAAAACTTTGTTAACAAATGGAAGAGGATCCATTAATATGATTTGGTCTCTAACATTGGTATATGAGTAATTTAAACTCATCAGAAACTGTATAATAGAGTCTCTTTTATATCGATTTACAAGCACTTTAAATTTCTTATAATCACAGTGGGGATAAGATTATAGATTAAGAGTTTATCCAAAAGGGCTTTCATCTTATTATAATACATACTTATTAGATTTTGTTCTTGTAAAATGCAAGCTAAAGACTTCTTAAGTTAAAATATGCCTGATCTATTTTGGAAAGTAAATCTGTCACGTAGCTTTGTATAAATTATAGAAGTATCATCTACAAAAGAAATACTAGATTTAATTGAATGGTTGATAGAGTTTTGAATCCAAAAGACTATAATGCCGCTTCAAAGAGAAGGTCACTGGAATCGACAGATTTGGAAATAATGCCTTTAATGAAGTGAAGCTTATTTTTGGTCCTCAAAGCTTGGCGTATGGCCCTTGATCAAGTGGAATAATTATTGATAGTAAGCAAATTGGCAACCAGGGTAATTGTCAAATTATTCCTAACTTCTGGAAAAAAAAAAGGGTTTATAGAGTCACTAGGATTTTAAAATTGCAAGAGTTAGTTTTTATATTTGAGGTAATGGGTACGCTAGTAATGGGCTAGCCCAAGAACAATGAACAACCTAAATCCAGAACGGCTCATTTGCGCCTGGACGGTCAACACCAATCGTTGACCGGATGAAAAACTAATGAGCTAGTAAAAACCTAAGAGCAGGACCGCCCACTTGGGCTCAAGATGGTCAATATTTTCGTTGACTGGAAATATGCAAGGCGGTCAATACTTTCATTGATCGGAAGTATGACCAGTTGACCGGTTGAAAATCAGGCCTCACGCAGTTCAAGCCCAGATTGGCCCACGCGTCCGTACACGTGTAACAACGGTCTTCTCCTTTTTTATACAATGAAGGGAAATGGGCAGGCAATTGAAGTAGAAATCAAAGACCGGAGAAAAATGGAGACGAACAATGAACTTCGATGAAAATGAATGCCTTTAGTGACTTGCCAATTATTTTTTTCTACACCATATACCGCCTCAATGTAGCCCCTTAAAATAAGGAAAAAATACATGAATATTCTATGCAACTAATCAGATAACAACCACAACTAATTAACAACAAACCTAACAAATTTCCTACTAAGAGAATAAAAAAAATAAAAACAGTTACAAAAGAAAAATACTATTATAATAAGTTTTCTGATTTCTTCCTCTCTGCCCCTTCCATCGTCTCTCTCCTCCATTCACCCTACTTGGCAGCTCTTAGTTTGATCATGTCGTCCCCTCCTTCCCTTTTTCCTCATTTACCTTCTTACTCCCCTCTTCTTGAGGACTTCTCGTTGTCCTTTTGTCTCGAAGAACTCATTTGTCCCTATGATTCGTCTTTGTAAGCCGCCCCTGGTCGGAGGCACCATCGGAGCTTAATCCTCCACCTCACAAGCCGCCCCTTAACTAAGTGCATCTTCAAGCCATCCCTTAGTCGGGAGCACATTAAAGCCACCCCTCGGTCGGGCACTCCCAAACATTTAATTCCTTATCACATGCATTTACACATTCTCTTACATTCTCTTGTTTGTTCATTGTACTATGCAAGATCCAGGTTCAAAGTGACGAGGATTGAATTGGCTCCAATTCAACCTGTCGTAGAGAGGTCAAGTAGCTTTTTAACTAGTATAACAATCCAAATTCGGGGACGCATCATTTTTATCATTTATGGGAACTACTGAAAAATCTACTTTCATATCTATAAGAACAAACATGGTCAGTATCCCAGATATGAGCCAATGCACCAACTAGAGACGTCGTTGCCCATAGTGATGACCCCCTTTTGGGTAGCCATGGGGACAGATGACCAAATTGAGCGTGCAAGTGCCCGATGCCCACCTGGGTGTCCTAACTCTATGAGCCTTAGACCATCTGGACCTGTCTGAAGGTGTAACATTGGGAACTCTGCCCTCCGACTTCCAGGTAATTGGAGAGGGTCTATATCCTTAGAGGTCTAGTGGCCTAAGACCTCGGGGCCTAGGCGGCCATGAGAGACAGGGCCTTACTATGACTAGAGGATGGACGAAGTCACCAAACAAGGAATGAAAACCGAGAATGGTGTGATCCATACCACTCCCATGACAAGAGACCCTATGCACGAGAAAAAGCGTCATACAGCGCAAATTGGCACTTTGCAGACCTGACAACGTCACTAGCCGTGACGGGGATTCGGTTCCCACCATCTCTTCGCGGCATCCAGAAACCAAACTAGGAGTCTTGTATTTGAAGTTCCATTTCGATGCCCCATTTGGGTCACTTCTACGCTTTGCCAGACCCTAGGGCCTTGTAAGTTCCCAATGTAGTGTCGGAACCAAGCTGGTACACTCTCAAGGGTGCTAGTGCCCTCAGTCCCTTGCATGCGACGTTCCACGCTAGAAAATACTGTTAGTATGCCAAGCGCAATAGGCAACATGCTGGAATGTCCTTAAGGGCAGCGGAGCACTCAACCCTCCGCATGCGACGTCCCTTGCTAGAAGACGCTTTCTTCGCACTGACCGAAGTCCACACTTGGAAGCTACAGGTTGCGGATCAGCAGCGTGGGCCTGACATTAAAAATCGAAGCCATCCTTCAGTTGGGTGCACTTCTAAACCAGACAGCAATCAGTTAGTAGGCTGGAATGTCCCTAGGAGTCATTGAGACCTCAGCCCCTTGCATGCGACACGCCATGCTATAAGATATTGCCAGTGCGCCAATCGTAGTAGGCAGCAGGCTAGAATGCCCTCGAGGGTAGCAGAGCACTCAGCCCCCTGAAGACGACATTCCTCACCATAAGTCGTTGGCTTCACGCCTTATCGGCTCAGTCAGGTAAATCCTATCCTTCGGACTATAGAGGATGTAGATGCAAAACCACTGGCATGAGCGGCCGATCCCCCTGCTGATGGGGACAACTTCTGGCTTTGGCAATCCTCTAGAGCAAGGCGCACTAGCCACGACCCTAGGTCAGAAGGCCGATCCACAAGCTTAAAGCGACGATGCCTTTGCTGTTCCCGAAAGCGACGGGCGAACCTACCGCCCATAAAGAAGAAGACTTCTGTAGTGCCTGTAGGCACCCTATCTATCCCTCGCTGGGGAGAGAGGCCCGACTTGAGAGCTCAGTAAGGCTGACGCTACAGCAACGCCTCTTATCGGCCTATTGCATAGCAGCAAACCCCACAGAAGCTATCACGATTCTCACTATGGGGGGCTCGACATACTCGATTCGCTACCCATCGCATCGTAGTGGGTATCGTCTAGCCAAGCCCAATACCAGTCCGGGTTGCTTGAGGTCGTATTGGCTGATAACGAAACTTGAGTCACTGGCCATCGGACCACCTATCGCGGTAGTAAGGCGTTGCCTAGCCAGTCCATGCTAGAGGATCGAGTCCCATTGAGCATAGAGGCCGTGGACCAGAGCGCCTACCAAAGCGCCTCGACGACCCTCTAAAGTGGTGCACGCAAATCGTGCATATAGGACGGTAAACAGGTCCCAAGGGCATAGCACGCCATACACCGCAAGCACCTACAACGATTCTACACCAAATCCAGGTAAATGTTGCATGTATCATACAACCTACTTGAACCATGCTTTTATTAATAAAATTGTCATTTTGTTTGCTCATGCGAGTGCCTACATATCATCTCTTAGCATCAAGTGATCCAAATCGCCCCTAAGTCAGGTAAGTTTTTCCTCACCTTCCACTCAACCTACAAATGATCAAAGAACATCGGTCCCACCATCGAGTGGCCCATACGTGGTAGGATTTTGAACCTTAGTTTTGCTACTGAGTTGTCCATGTGTGGTCGGATTTTGAACTTTGATCCCGTTGCCAAGCGGCCCATATGCGGCCGAACACAAAACTTTAGGGGGTTTTTACAACATGCTTGTGACGACCTCCTCTCGAAGGAGAGAGCACCATCAGTCGATGATGGTTGGCAGACTAGGACTAGATACACGTGAGTTATAACGTCCTTTTATGAGATTGAGCACCAATATAAAATTGTGTGGGCGACTGCCTAGACTTTGTCAAAGCCCACAAAACCCAGCTGACCCTCGTTAGACTCACCTATATCCATGCCATAGCGTCCACTTGCAGGACGGAGCACGAATGGGAAAACACATCCGGTCAAGCCCGACAACGATCGCAATAGCGCCTAGCCGGCAAAGAATCTCCCTTTCCTTTCATTAGAACAGGCACTACCTGACTCAAGCGATCAACCAAACTCAACGGTAATGGTTCCTATGCTTGGCCGGCAAATGGGGTACACCTGTGCCATGACCTCCTCCCAGCAGAAGTGAGCGCGATTCAGCGTGCATGACTAGGTCATCCTCGGCAGCTCTAACACTCATCCAGCAAGTAGAAGGGCATTCTCAAAGGAGTCGCCGAGACTGGGACCCCCTGCTCGACCGTGATCACGGCATCGATTGGATCGGCCTGCCAGCCGAGGGGATCTCTGCTTTAGCATCGGAGTCCGTTGGGGGCTCCTCGCCCTCAGTTCATCCAGACGACTCATCAGCAGCAATGCACAATAAGAAGGATCCTTCTAAGGAATGCAAAGTTTCACCTACTCTTACAGCTCGAATGATCGACTATCCTGAGGCTGGAAGCCCCTTGGCGAGCGTGGTGAAGGCGAGCTCAGCCGGCCCCTTTCCCTGCCAAGCACGAGGATGAGTAGTCATGAGCTGAACTGCTGGAAGAATGAGTTTTTTGAGCACTAGACTGCCAGACTGGCAAAGCCCAAGCGGTCGAAGGCACCATCCAAATGCTCCAATTATTCATACCATGCAAGGATATTTGAGCTACATAATAAAGTCAAAGAATGCTCGGTAGTTCCATTTATTATTCCCTTTTACAAAGTATAAAGCCAACAACGACGGATGTATAATTCAAAGGAGAGAAAAAAAAAAATGAAACGATGATCTGACTTTCAAAACCCTGCTCCACTGGGTTAGGCACTCAAAGGGCAAGCAAGCACGTGACCCTGGAAGGGAATCTCAACTGCCAGAGTACCACGCTCTGGGCAATCAAGAAGATCAGGCTCCTATGTGCCGCCTCCCGCAGGCCACTGAAGCAGGAAGCACATGCTGAAACCCTCCCTAGCAAGAGCATGGGATTATTCACCCACTCTCACCCGAAAGGCGACCACTAGAGATTATCCACCATGGTAGGCTATAGCCGCACAAACTGGAGTTTGCACCAGACTCAGCGCGGCAACGACGGGTTGACCTAGAGAGCTCCTCCTCCAGAAGGCGCCAATAGTCCCATGTGGGCCACAGATGGGGTGCCCGTTTGCCCAGACGAAAAGAGGAAGTGACCCTCTTCCCCACCGAGGTCGAGCACCAACTCTACTAAGCCTTCTTAGCAAGGACTATACGACGTCAGCTGGGAGAAGGATATGACGGTGACCCTGTACTTGGGCCACCTCTATCACCACGTGAGACCGATTAGAGAGAGGGTATCATGGCAGACTTCAAATGCACCTTCAAGCCTCTCAAAAGTTTCTTTGATCCTAGCCAATGGTAGCATAAGCTCTATGCCCGCTCCGATCTCTCACATCACTTCGCTGATGGGAGCATGGTTCGTGAAGTAAGGCGTAGGATGCCCTTCCATCTAGAGTCAAGGGAGGAGGCCAGTGAGCAAGTATTGCAGAAGATTGCACCCACTGGCACTATCCATAGAGAATCAGCAAGTACAGAGAGCCAAATCGCCACCAAACCTTATCGATCAGAACAAAAATCTGTTGGACATATGGGAAAGGAACACGCATATGGACATGCACGATGACGTCCTATCTTTACATGTGGGGGATTGAAATTTCTAACCTCCCGGCAAGGGTGGTTAGTGATAGGTTCACTATCATGGGTTGGCCCAGAGTTCGTATTGTATCAGACTAAATGCATATTATCATAATCTCATGGAAAAATGACTAAATGCATCTTTTCCCGAGAAAAAAAAAAAGAACTTATCTTTAGGTGGGAGGCTGTGCCTAATTCACATTGTCATTTCTTCTCTCCAATGTGTTTAGTCTTCTGCCATTCTTGTTCCAAAGCATGTTATATGGAGCATTGAGGATAAAATGAAGCACTTTCTTTGACATGGTGAATCGGGTGGGAAACACTCACCATGTTAGGATTTTCCAAGATTAAAATACACACAATCGGTGCAATGGAAATGAACCTTCAAATTTACTGTCAAATGTCAACTACTAAATATTATGAGAGTATAAGAAATAAAAATTACGTAACTAAGCATACAAATTTGTATAAAAATATTTAACATAAAATTCATTTTAACTAATGGAAAAACTCCAAAGAAATTCACTATAATAGTATCTGATTACAAATATAGTCCATCCAAGATCCATTAACTATGACCTGAGTGAATGATCGATTGAAAACAATCCTAAAACACCTAGCAATCTATTAAAGAAGATATACTGAGAAGATCGAGGAAGCAAATAACAATATATACTAGAAATAATATTAAAGTAATGTATTTGATCTTGGTAAAAAAAGAAATTTGAATCGGATCTCAACTAAATATCGAATCTTTTTATAGCCCCTCCTCTTTTATTTTGTTGTGCTACGCTCCCTCGTGTCAAAATGATTTTGAATGTGCTCTAAAATCATAGCAATACATTTTATACCTCGTGTTGCTAAAGTGACTAGTTTGAGGCCATCTCATGGTGCACGATTAGAAATTCTCCCAGTTATAGTGCTTAAGAGGCCAGCTTGTGGCTCCCTTGTGAATAACTACTGAAAATTTTCCCTTATTTGGAGCTCAAGTAGCTGGCTTGCGATTTTCTCGCGAAACCTCCCATGAACAATTTCGCTTAAGTAAACCTTGCGCAAACATCACACAAAAGGCCTTATTACTATGGAAAATAATACTATCAATAGGTATGAAACTCATGAGGAAGTGATTCTAAACCTAACAAACTTTCTCTTATAACCTTATTGGGGAACCCTGCCTCTCTAACGAGCTGCTATCACTTCTTACTTATTGGCAATTTTCCCTCCATAGGGATATCGACGTGACCTCTATAAGTTTAAATGATACTCTCTTCTGTTCGACTGAACCTAGAATACTGCCACATCTCTTTGTCATCGTCACCATGGTAGGTTTACTCCACCTTGCACTCCTTCACAACCTCCTCTCATAACTTTGACCAAACTGTCTGTTTGTCACCTTGCTTTTATCATTTACAACCAAAACTTCTGTCAAGTACCAATTTGATCCCTTACCTCCCCATACCACAGTTGGAGCCTTTGGTAAGCTTCCATTAGCCTTTGTTAAACTGTGCAAAAGTCTTTCTTGTCAAGTTTATCAATTAAAATTAAATTCAATTAGACATTCGAAATATATTGCACATCCCTCAATATGAGCTGAGCCCCATTGCTTGTCTGCAAGCTAATATTCTCAATGCTAATTACCCTTGACTAGCTATTATTTCCTATCTTCAATACATTGTAGTTTCCGAGTGTATATGAGGTAAAGAGGGGCTTCCTCGATATTGTATGGTACGAGGATCCACCATCCATCACATCACTCGTCTCATGGCTCTTGAAACTCTCTGTCTTTCTTGCATAAACAGTTAGAAGGCCTTCGTTGGTAGCGAGAGAGATGTCGGTCATAACTGTCATGATCTCTTCTCTCTTGTCGCTAGCTACTGCCTTCATTTTTCTACTTTTGCTTGAAATAATACTGCTTCATATGGATTTTCTTACTACAATAGGAGCACTCAATGTCTTTAAACTTTGATCAGCTATTGATTTTCTCCGACTTGTCACCTCTCTCCATTGATCCCCTATGCCCCCGATTGCTAATGGATACCAAGGCACTTCGCTCCTCCAAAACTTTATTGCTTTTCTTCTGCTTAGACTCATTCAAAAGTAAGAAAGTAATGAACTCATTAACGCTGAGTGTGACCTTCCTAAAAAGTAGTGCCATAACAATGTGATCATTCGAGGCCAATAATGTAGTAAAAAAAAACTAATGCTTTGTTGTCGTCATTAATCTTTTAATTAAGCACTGATATTCACGTTAAAATCTAGTTAAACTCGCCAAAGTGTTTCTCGAAGTTTTCCCTTTCGACAACTGGAGGCAATAAAATTGTTTTTTCTTATGCAATCTCAACATTAAGAATTTGGATTTGTACCGACCCTTAAATTTCATCCGAGCATTTGCTAGATTTGACAAACCATTAACTTTTTTAATAGCGTTTAAAAGAGTCGGAGATCTGATATAAGCTGTGAATTATTCTTTATTCAATCAAAAAATATCAGTTACAATGTGGTGTTATTTACACTAAATATACATGCAGTCAACTAAATCTCCATCCTTCGTTTCTAATTGATCTTAGCTATCTATTTGATGATTAAGTTATTATGTTAGTTTAGTGAGTATATAATGTTATATTTACATCAACAACCCATGTAGAATGCTGTCATCCAATCATCTGTGCCTATCTTCTTGCTGTAGGATCAAGTATATGCTATATGGTACCCTGCATGTAGTAATTGATCACCAATGAAACAGTATCTGCAATAATATGGTTCAGCAGCAGAGCAATCAGAGCAGCCAAATTGTTGGATTTGAGTATCTACGCATATCAGATCCATGAAAGCAGAATTATGAGCACATATCAGAAGCAGAACCGTTCCATAGCTCTGCAGTAGAAAGGACATCATCTCTGCAGTAGTAAGTGCATCATATTTCAATAGCCTCCCTCAGGATGGAGAATAAATATCATAAACTCTCATCTTGGAAAAGAAAATTTTTAATTGAGTTGATGAAACGGCTTTAGTATATATGTCAGCAAGTTGTAAATGAGATGGAGTAAAAATTGTTTTGATGATACCCTCCTGAATTTTATCATGTTTAAGATGGCAATCTAGTTTAATATGTTTTGTGCGTTCATAAAACACAGGATTAGCAGCAATGTAAATGATAGCTTGATTATCACAAGACAAAAAGGCAGGCTGAGAATGTTGAATATGTAAATCAACAATCAAATACTTTATGCATATTATCTCACAGCATGTAGAAGCCATGGAACGATATTTAGCTTCAACAGAGTTTCTAGAATGGCTGCTTGCTTCTTAGTTTTCCATGAAATCAAAGATTTGCCAAGAAAAATACAAAATCCAGTAGTAGAACATCGAGAATCTAAGCAAGATGCCCAATTTGAATCACAATATCCATGGATTTGAATAGAGGACTTTGGCGACAACAAAATACCTTGAGCATATGCACCTTTTAAATAATGAAGAACTTCGTATGCTTGTAAGTGTGGAATTCGAGGAGCTGCCATAAATGGACTTGGGAAAGTGACAACAAATGAAATATCCGGTCTAGTAACCATTAGATATAAAAGTTGGCCGATCAGTCTTTAATAGATTGATGCATTAGATAAGAGTTCTGCTTCTTCCTTAGAAAGTTTAAAATTCTGATCTAAGGGAACTTTGCTTGGTTTACAACCAAGTTATCTTGCGTCTCGAATAGTCTCAAGTGTATAGTTATGTTGGCATATATGAATTCCAGATGAATTACAGCAACTTCTTTGCCAAGGAAAAATTTCAATGGTCCCAAATATTTAATTTGAAAGTGCTGTGTAATATATGATTTAAAATGAATTAGCATATCCCTATCATTTGAAGCAACATAAATTTGAACTGACTAGTCTTAGTGAAAAGACTATAATCTGCTCGTGATTGAACAAAGCCATATTTGACTACACAAGATGAGAATTTAGGATACCATTGTTGCGAAGCCTGCTTCAAACCATACAAGCTTTTCTTGAGTTTATATACTTAATTAGTAGAAGTAAGTGGATATCTTGGAAGAGCTTTCATATACACTTCTTCATGGAGATCCTTGTATAAGAACACATTGTTGATATCCAAATGATGTACTATCCAATTGCAGCAATTGCAAAAAGTATTTTAACAGTAACTAACTTTGCTACCAGTAAAAAAATTTCATTATAATCAATACATTTTTGTTGGTTTTATCCGTTGGCCACTAATCTTGCTTTATACTAATCAACTGATCCATCAGGTTTTTTTTTTTTAATTTTGTTCAACCATTTGGATCCAATTGTCTTCTTTCTAGGCGGGTAAGTCAACAATGTCCCAAGTATGATTGATTTTTGGAGTATTTATTTCAGATTCCTTTTCTTTACACCAATTAGAAGATAGTGACGCTTGGCTATAGGATAAAGGTTCTGTTTGAAGTAGAATAGATGCAGAAAATGCAGCTTGTTTTGTGGATAGTTTAGCTTATGACATGTGTGACAGAATAACATAAGGTGTGAAGCAAACAGAATTACCTTCTCTAACATGTGTTGATTGGTCGGAGGATGTCTCGGCAAGTTGATGGCAATATGTATCATGATAGAACTCCTGATTCCTTTTAATTCTATTAGATCTTCTCAAAACATGTTGTGGAGTATGTGTTGTATTTACATCATCAATTGAATGCTTATTTATATTATCAGGGCCTGAATCAGGTAAATTTTCTAAATCAGTTTCTAAAACTGGTGTAATCTGGGGTGTGTGATCAAGTAATGCATCAGAAACAGAATGATTAAAATGATGGTTGGGAGGAATAAAGTCTTGTTCTTGTTGAAGTAGCGTAGGAATGGCAATTTTGTATGGAAAGATCAATTCATGGAAAATAACATCTCATGAAACAAAAATGGTATGGCTGACTAAGTCAAGAAGTTTATCCCCTTTTGTTCCAAAAGGATATTTCAACAAGACACTTTCTGGCTTTTGGATCAAATTTGTGTCTCCCTTGTCTTATAGTAGAAGCAAGGCATAAGGAACCAGAAACTTTTATGTAGGAGTAATCAGGGAGTTTATTGAATAACAATTGATATGGTGACTTATTTGAAGTATTTGGCGATGGAAGTCTACTTATCAAAAATACTGCATTAAGAATAGCATTTGTCCAGTATTTTTGAGTTATGCCCATTTGAAGAAGGAGAGATCAAGCAACATTTAGAATTTCTGGTGTCTCCTTTCCACTACATTATTCCGTTCAGGTGTTTCGATACAAGTAATTTGATGGATAACAGCATTTTTAGAGTAAAAGGCTTGCATAAGAAATTTTGGCCCATTGTTTGATCGAATATATTTTGATTTGTTTATGAAATTGTGTTCTAATGAATGAAAAGAAATTTTCAATATGAATTCTTGCTTCACTTTTGTGCTTTATCAAATAAATTCAGGTACATATAGTATAATCATCAATTATAGTCAAGAAATATTGAGCATCGTCAAAGCCCACGATATGTGGAGGACCCCAAATATCACAATAAATGAGTTCAAATGAGGATGAGGATCTATTTTCCCTTATAAGAAAGGGTTTTCTATGATGTTTAGCTAATGAACAAATATCACTAATATGACCATTGTGGAGAATATTCAAGTCATCAATGACTTATTTCAACAAATGTAAACAAGATAATAAAGGATGTCCAAGATGAAAATACCGAAGTATTTGTTTAACAATAGGTTTATTGTTACACGGTATGCATTTGGAGGATGAAGAATAACAGGACGAAGATGAAAAATCAGAAGTTGAAGATCTGAAGCCTGAATTTGAAGAGACAATTTTTGCCTTCAAATGATATAAACCGTTCCGAATATCACTTTTCCCAATCATGTTCCATGTAGAGAGGTCCTATATTAAACAATTGGTTGAGGTGAAAACAAAACTGCAGTTAGAATCATTGCATAGTTTCTGAACAGAAAGAAGGTTGAACGTAAATGATGGTATGCAAAGGACATTTCATAATAGAATATTATCACATAAAGTAACATTTCCTCTATATGTAACCTATGCTAGGCTTCCATTAGGAAGTTTAACTTGACAAAGAAGTTTGGATTGTTATTTCAACAATGAAGTTTGTTAGGATCTGACCTTTTAGGGCAAGTTTCTGTCGAAACTCCATATTGAATTCGTCCAACTCAATGGTCCACTTGACGAGTTGTCTTGACATATCCGGTCTTTGCAAGATTTCTTTTAGCGGCTGGTCTATTAGGACAATAATTTTGTGTGCATGGAAATTAGGGTGAAGTTCTTGGGCAGAATATACAAGTGTTAGATCCATATTAGGTTTTTGGGTCGGTCAAGTTTTTACTGACATAGTATACAGGCTATTGCTCGTCGACTGTTATTGAATTAAAACTGAGCTTAAGGCGGTGTCAGACACTACAAGATACAAATATAGCTCCTCGACTTCTTGAGGAAAAGTAAAGAGTGGTGGGTTCGCGAGATACTTCTTAAACTCCTGGAACGCAGTTTTGCAGTCGGTCGTTCACCGAAAACCGGCAGCTTTTGTTCCCCTTAAAGTTTTGAAGAAAGGCAAATACTTCTTGCCTGATTTAGCTAAGAAGCGGGAGAGCGTTGCCAACCTCCTGGTGAGTTTCTGAACTTCTTTTACGGTCTGAGGTGGGTTCATATTGAGGAAAGCCTTGATTTTTTTAGAGTTTACTTTAATCCCTCGACGTGAGATGATAAAACCCAAAAACTTTTCTGAGATCACCCCAAATATACACTTTGTTGGATTGAGCTTTATTTGGTGTGTACAAAGGACATTGAATGCCTTGTCCAGATTGCGAATATAGTCGTTGGTCACTCTACTTTTGAATAGCATGCCATTTACATACACTTTTATATTCCGTTTGATCTAAACTTCGAATATCTTATAGACAAGCTGTTGGTAGGTGACACCAACATTCTTTAGTCCGAAGGGTATAACTTTATAACAGTATGCCCATTGGTCAGTCATGAATGACATGTGCTCTTTGTTTTCTAGACTCATCCTGATCGAGTTATATCCAAATATGCATCCATGAAACTCATTAGTTTGTGTCCGAACATTGAGTCTACGAGCAGATCAATCCTCATTATCGGAAAGTTATCCTTCGGACATGCCTTGTTGACGTCAGTAAAATCGACGCATATCCTCCACTTCCTATTACTCTTATTGATTAAGACCACGTTAGATAACCAGTATGGATATTGAACCTCCCTGATGAATCCAGCGTTGAGCAATTTATTCACCTCCTCACTATGGCAACCAATTTTTCAACTAAGTGATTCTTTCATTTCTACTGGATAAGTTTGTGATTGGGATCTAGGCCTAATTTATGAACCATTACTTCGGTCGGTACTTCTGGCATGTCTCTAGGCGTCCAAGCAAAAACGTCAAAATTTTGTCGGAGAAAACTGATAAGCTGGCCTCAGAGGGGTTCTAGCAGAGAACTTATTTAACGTACTTCTCTGGATCACTAGGGACTAAAGGAATCCAATTTGTAGATTTTCTAGACTATGCTCGTAACAAGGTGATCTCATCATGGAAGTCGAGGTCCTCTGTTAGTTGATCAGGGGGTGTTTGAGTGATTTGGGACAAGTAATATGTCCGCCTGGTCATTTAATCACCAAGAACCTTTCCTACATCGTATGGAGTGGGAAACTTCATATTCAAATGTGAGATCGAAGCCATCACTCAAAATGTTGTCAAAAAGGGACATCCAATGATGACATTATAAGGTCCACTACCATGAAGGAAAGCATTTTGGAGGCAATCCTCGAATAAAATCTCAGCATAACTTCAAGTTGGATGGCCCCCTAAACAAGTATTGGCTCGTTGTCCAATATGTACACAGGTCCCTCGGTGGTTTTCATTTGATTTTTTTTAGTCCCAATTCAAAGTACGCGTCGAGATAAAGTAAATTTCTTAAACTTTTATTATCAATAAATACTCGTTTCAACTGATAATTTATAATACCATCAGAGACGAGTGTAGATACAATCAAGATATCAAAATGGGGAGATGTTATATGAGTCATATCTTCATTATTATAACTAATGACATCATCCCTAACTTTTGCCCTTGGCCTCTTGTGGCTGGCGGCCATGCTTGAGCGCTCCGACATATCGTTTCGCATGGGTCGTGTTGTAATTATGTCAACAACCCTAGCTGCCACTCGATTTCTTGGCTGCTCGACTTTATCCCCGTTTGTTCATCTGGAAGTCTGTCCAGGTATTTACAGAACACAAATAAGGTGTCTTTTTCAAATCAATTCTTCAATCTCCTTCTACAGCGTCCAATAGTATTTAGTACTGTGGCCCCTTTACCGATGGTAGTGACAATACTTTAACTGATGACCTCCATCTGGGTTCTTTAAGGCCTTTGGCCATTTGAAAAACTTTTTATCCTAAATTTACATTAGGATGTTAGTGTGAGAGTCATTCATAGGAGTCAAGTCTATGGGGCTCGAACTCCCTTCGTACTGTCGGCTCAGACTTCTGCTACTTCCTCTGTCCTCGGGAGCTCATATGGTCCATATTTTTTTCTCTTTCCATCTATCGTTCTCTGAAGAAAATGGTCCATACACTCCACCACTTCACTTCATTGGCCTCTTCAGCTACTATATAGGTTCGAGTAATGACCTTGACCTCTATGAAAGTCTGCAAGTTCTTAAGGGCCAAATGCTTAAAAAGTTCCCAGGCTCTAAAGTCGATATGGGGGTACTCAACATCACCTCATTGGTGAGCTTGGGTATCTTCGAAGCTTCGATCGTGAACCGATTCAGAAATTTCTTTAATTTTTATTTGGCCCTTGTCTGACACGAGCAATGTGCCATAATTGCTTCTCCTCCCGCCAATTGGAGGCGAATTGGGATAAGAAGCCATCGGCCAGATCTTGAAACGTCTGATTCAAGTTCGGCTACAGTTGATAAAACCATGCTTGGGCATCCCCTTTAAGAGTCAATGGAAAGTACAGACACATTACAACCTCATCCAAGCTTTGAAAGCTTAGGAAAGTGTAGAAATGGTTTGGATGGTTTATCAGATCAGTACTTCCATCGTAAAGATTCAGGGCCAACATCTTAAATTTGTGAGGGAGAGGATGTGTTCGGATCTCCATTGTGAATGGAGATCTTCTTAAGTCAGCACTTCGTCCTCCAACATCTCCTCCAAAAATATGCAACTATACTTTTTTAACTTTCTCCTCCATTTGAGGAGGAGCTGCCATCCTCTTCTCATTGAGAAAGGATCTCAATTCTAAAGGGTTCTGCGTGGCATGAGAGGTAGGGTAGCTCATAACCTTTGGAGGGCGTGCACTGTGAGAAGCTTCTGCTTGGTACAAGGGCTCTCTATCATCATGAGAATAACGTGGATTTCACCTCTTAGGGCTATCCTCTTAGATCCTATAACTCAGACGGCTCTCCAAGCACGTCAAGTCTTTGTTGCTCGAAATTGCTTAGGTCTCGAGGTCTTTAGGCTGTCAGCCCTTATCGGTCAAGTACTTCCCTCCCATCTTCCTTCGGTTAGAAGTTGCTACTTGGGAGGTGGAAGACGGACTCTCTTTTAGCCACTCGTCCAGCCATGTGTAAATTTTCTGGACGGCTTTAGAAATATTGTCCATTATCATCGGGAGAGCACACACGCATGGGTTGGGATAATGATCCACCTGACTACCCATAGGAGGGCAATTGTCACATGAGGTGGCATTTCTAATAGTGGACTAACTTACACTCGTGTGTTCACCACGTTGAACTTTACAGGAGTGTGGTAGTCAGACTTTTTAGTCACTTTTCACATACAGCATCAATGATGTGTCCTTGGATCCAGATTATTGTATAGATTAGGGAGCCAAGAACTATCCGATCAGTTTGAAGTGGTTCTATTCTCCGTACATTTTTAATATTTATTTTGTGCAACATAACAAAGTATGGTCAAAAGATTGATGGGACTCACTCCCCAATATATTCTCTGACACTTAAGTCAATATCTTTCTTTGAGGAAAGAAAAAGGAGGATGTAAGTGTAAATGTTTGTAAAAGTAGTTTTTATTGTGGTGTGTGCTTAGAAGAAAGCATATTAACGACAGAGAAAGTGCGCTTGAAATGGCTTAAGTTGTCTTTAGTTAGCTTTTGTTTGGTTGAATGCCGTCTCCTTTTTCTCCTTTTTCAATTGGGAAGGAAGTGTTTATATAGAAATTAGAAGGTAGTTAACTTTTCTTACCAATCGCTTAAGAAACCATTGGGTGGATAAGACGCCATTCAGTTGGTGGTACCAATTGGCAACCAAGACCGTTGAATCCAGATAAGAGAAGGAAACTGTTTCGGTCGGTTAGAGTTGGTTCCGTCTTCCTTCAAGTAGTAAACCACTCCGATAGAGTCGAAGAGTTCGTCCACCAATTTTTGGGAATACGGGCTAACTGGACCTCCATTTCCATTATGGGTTGAATGGGCCGTTAGCAACTATACCTATTAAAAATATTTTTATGCAATACTAGAATATTTTTTAAACGATAGTCAAAACTAGGAGTAGTAGTGATATTGTGATTATAATATTTTAGAATCACTATTA
>JAODPA010069525.1:0-31998 GCA_025585075.1 Nepenthes mirabilis | reverse complement strand
TATATATAAGGGCACTTTTAGAATATAAAAAAATTGATGGGAGAATTGTTATTTCCAACTACCCGAAAATAATTAATATCAATTGAGAGGTAGTACTCGTTATTCCTTAATATATAAGAATAACCATTTTTTTTGGATATTTATTTCTTGTCAAAATGAACCAAACAGTGGAATAAATACTCTCGAAAGAATAAGATTTGAATAAAAATTTTATTCCCATCAACCAAACGTGGGATTAAAGATATTAATGTTCCCTCTTAATTATTTGACCTAGGAGTAGATATTCGTCTTGGTGAAGAAATATTCTCAGGTTAAAGCAAAGTAGCATAACATTGGGTTTAAATTAGAAATGTCATCCAAGATGGGAGGCATGGGAGTATTTTAAGTCGACTGAATTATAAAGGTCCTTTTGGTGGTCATATAATGTCTCCGCGCCTCTCTCCTTAGACCGATGACTCTCCCATTCCATTTTTCTGGAGTAAGATTCAGCCGTATGGTGAATGAAACAACATTCATTGAATGAGTGGACTTGACGTTGAACCTCCACTCCAGCTATACCCCCAAAAAAGGCTGTGACCCGCTGGCTATTGGAAAGTCTCTGTTTACCGCGAAGTGCAAAATGTTGGGGAGAGGAGAAAAGAAAGGGATGGGACTTTTTTCTTCCTCTTTTTGAATCTTTTTCTGGTTCACCGTTGAAAAAAGCAGCTATCATAATTTGTGGGATCTAGAATCAATAATGTGGGCAAAGAAAACTGAATCATGCAATAAACAAGGGGCATCATGACTAGCTTCACAAGAGGTATGTATTAGTGTATTGTAATTGCTTTTGGTTTTGCAATTTTGCAACTTTGATTTATATTTTGAGATAAGAAAATTCTGTGAGTGTGTATATTTAACAATTTATATCCCTTAGTTTCAAGGAAAATACATTTTTCTTCCTTTGTGTTCAAATTCAATATAATCTTAAGATATAATGCCAGTATAATAGAAATATCCGAACACCTTTAAATGATTGTACATAAATTTAATACCAAAATAGATTTTATAAGGTGTTTATTGTGTAACAGTTTTCATTGGTCATGTAAGTTGCACTCAAAACACACCCAATTTAATACCTGAGAAAAATGTTAGATTGAATTTTTATAGTATAAGTTACATTAAACAGTTGTCTATATTTTTTTTCTATTATTCCATTCTATTGTAGGGGTTTAACAAAAATCCTTTAATGTATTATCACAGTTTGATTGGCTAAAATAACACCATCTGAAAAATCTTAATCATGGTGTCAAATTAAGCCTTAAAAAGATTGCAAAAGGACTTAATGTTAACTCTAACTTCTAAGTTTGCTTTAAAAATGATATATTTAAGTGATGCTTAACAAATCATTTACTATGGTCAAAAAAAGATATAGACCAACTATATCCATTAGTAGAGCATCACTGACTACATTCATCAGTTGTATGACCCTTAAATATCACAATGCACTAATTCAAAAAAAGATTTTGTGTTGAGTGATGTAAAAAGAAAGACAACTTTTTTTTTAAAGAAATGACAAATAGGACATGAAATTTCATTATTGTAAGTAATATTGCTCTTGAAAACATAATCATCAATCAATTTCAATCTAGAATTAGACAAATGTCCTGAAGGGTAATGCCAAAGATCAAATCAATGATTGCTTATGACAATAATTACATTCGGGTGGATATATTTAAAAGAGAAAAACAGAGTCATTTTGCTGAGAATATTGGCTTATAGTGGATTATACAATGCTGCTAACTGAATTTTAAATCCATGAAACAACTAAATCAATACATTATTTCCAAGTACGTAGAAAAAAAAATACCAGTTGGTAGGTTCTTTGAATTCCCCATTAACATATCCAATCTTGTTCTTGGCTCTAAGAGCCCTTGTCATAGCCCTGGTACCATGAACACAGTTCGCTGGTATCAACAAATCTGCTACAAGGACTAAAGCAGGGATTAGCAAGTTCACATAGAGCAAAAATGGATCTGTGTCTGCTGCAAAGGACAAAGATTCATCGACATTCGCATAAGTTGCCATTTTTTCAGATGTCAGTCCACTCTGATACCATACAAGAAAAAAGGAGACAAGCAACCACGAAGAAAACACAGCAGCAACGACTACAGCAACAGAAGGAAAGTAAGACCTCAGAATGCAGAGAATTCAGCAGGCAGCACTTCATTGAATCACTCTCAATAACTAATATTACAATTCCAACAACAAACAACAATCATAGAATATTCCTCCTACTATATACAATTAAGCCAGGGAAAATCAATTAAAAAGAAAATTTGGTTGCTGATGTCAGGGAAGTTGCTAATGTAAAGTCCCCAGATATCCATTCCATAAATGATCTCCATTAATAGGCTCAAGAGGCCCAATCAACCCTAATAGAGATCTATTGACTTCCATACACTATTGTTTCTTGCCAACACCATAGGAGCAATTACCCAGATCTTTCAGCTCAAACACACACACACACACACACACTCACACAAGAAAAGGGAAGAATAATACCAAAAAAGCTATTATTCTATTTTTACTAGTCTCTTCCCCCGTAAATTAGCAAAATTTTGTAGGGCTGATAACAGCACTTCCTATCTCCCAATTTCACCCACTCAGTCTCTGAGGAGTTTTGGGAATGACAGATCCAGCTTATCAGCTCTTTAGACGCTTTGACTGCTGGAAATTAGATGGATCGATGCCAGGACGGTCATCATCATTGGTGGTTTTGGTTTCAGATCCATTTGCTGCCCACCCCGACTTCTCAGAATTTTCTTCAGAAGCTGGCTTGCCAGTGACAGGCTCTTGTCGTGCCTTCTCTTCTTGAATTGGCGACACTTTGGGGTCATTTTTGGGAGGGAAATTGCACAATGCATCCGTTGTCTGGGCAAAAGGCTCAGTCGGGGATTGATCATTGAGCATGTTGAGTCCTGATTTGTATTGCTTGTCAAACATCTGTTGGAGGTATCTCCCTTGTTCTTCTATTCGAAGCTGAAGATTTCTTTGAATCTGCAAAGACATGAAGATACCATATAAGCCGATAATAGATGTTTCATGACCCAATATTATATGCATGCAATTGACAAAGTCATAATCAGGTTACCATAAATCATAATATTTCCACATCAACCCACTCAATATTTGAGTTCACTAGCAAATACAATATGTTAGGTTTTTTCTTTTCTGCTAGCAATTTCTGTGTTAAAGGACGAGTCAATTGAGTTATAATTGAATCATTAATTTCTGAATTTTGTGTTGCAGGAAGGTGGATCAGAGCATGACTGCCACTCAAGTGCCAAATTGGCTGAGAGCTCAAGTGATGGGTTTCCCGTAGGGTGCCACATGATCAACTCATAAAGGCTGCTCAAGCAGTGAACTGGCCGAGAGACAGCACTAAACCAGAGCTCAAGCTCTGGGTTGCCCAAAGGTTACAGCGCGAGGGCTGCTCAAGCCGCACAGCAGTCGATCCCACTATGTACATTTCTGTAGAACTGGTCTTGGCTACAATAAATATATCAAACCTATAGACCCACTCTGCAGTCAGTTTCCTTGAACGTGGTGAGTGGGAATGGGAGCAGAGGTAACTGCCCATGGAAAAAACTCCATTTGTAAGATAACTTGATCATTTTCAAGCTACATAATTCTCTCAATCCGAAAATCACAAAGACTCAATCCAAGGTTGGTAGCAATCAAAGTTCTATTGGTGGCAACGAAGTTGAACTTCTGAGTCTAAAAAAGATTCTGGGGTCAGTTAGGATTTAGTACATCTAAACTACCAGTTTATAAGTTGGCTCTTTTTACGTAATGATTTTGGCGATTGACAGCTCATAGGGGTTTTTACTTGACTAATTGGTTCATGAATTTTTCCTTGGTCAACAAAATCTAGTGTTAATTAATTATTCCGCATATTAATGTTGTATGAGTGAACTGGTTGATATATTAATTATCACATCTACAGTTGATAATTCTTCACTGTGTTTTGAATTATTGAGTTGATTTTCAATTCCATATTATTTGCAATTGTTCACCTCATTATGGGTGTAAGTTGACCTAGACTTGGGCTTTCACAATCAGAATATTTAACACAACAAAACCTGAAAGAAGAGCTTGCTAGGCTCTGAAAGAGTGGCACATGAGAACTTCCATTTTGTATGAGAACTTTCAATCTCTATCATTCAACTTAAAATAAAGGGCTAGGAATAAAACATGGATTTGTAACGAGTGCCAGTAACCTCCCTGAGACTTTATGCTGTTCTCTTTCTCCCTCTCCTTCCCTCTCCTCCTGCTATCACTCTTTCTCACCCTTCCACATCTGTGATTTTTCATTACCCATCTGCTTGTCTCTCCCTTCAAGCCCTCCTCTCCCCCTCTCATACCCTACTACCGATGATGTCCATTTCCACCAAAAGAATGGCCCGTCCCCTTCCCTCTCCTTTAATGGAAAATCTCCCTCACGCAAGGGAATCTTCAGATGGCACAACTACAAATACAAAACCAGAGTGTTCCGTGTGGAATGACTTTCATAAGGAAATTATTTCACTTTTCCATGGTGGTTTACTGCCAAATTCAGTTTAATTGTCTTAATTATCCATCAGTTTTGAAAGCTTGCTGTGGATTGGTGATTTGAGCATTAGAAATTTGTTCAGGGGATCATAAGTAAACAAGTAATTGGAACTGAATATGTCAATCAAATTGAAATGATCACCATGGAGAGTTGGGCAACATAAACCATTTTCGCAAAGCATTCAACAAAATCTTGTTGAGCTCTAGTCTATTACTGAACTCTCTTAAATGCTCTGCAGTCACAGCATGTAAACAATTAGGCTCGTTGATTGCCCAGAAATTGAAAGATACTGAAGAGAAATTTTGAAAGAAAAAATTGATTAAACAACAATTACTGAACTCCCATCTGCATCCTCATACTAAACCCAAGGCACTCATTCATCAGCTAGAGAAAGATTAGTTCAGAGATATCCCTATCAAAAATCAGCTTACACATACAATTTTGAAACAAAGTAGCCAAAGAAGTTGTTAGCGATTTCAAGAACACAGGAGATCTACAATGTTGTATGCCAATGATGATGAGGAATCGCAGATGCATGACAGGATGCAGTGATAGTGAGAACTGAGGCCTAATTTTCGAGCTCCGATTGGGGAGAGAGATTAAAGGAGCATCAGGCAGGATAGAATAGTGAAATCAACGGTTGCATTGCGATGAAGGCCTGTGGTAGGTGGGGCAACAAGTTGAAGAGGGCTGTGGCAGCAGTGGTGATGGGATCCAAGTTCACACCTTACCAAAACACCACTTTGCTGAGTTTGGCATTTGAAAGCCAGCTCCACCCCAGCTCAAATGCCACTATGCCGAGACTTGAGTTAGGGCCTCTAAAATTTGCAATAACGAGCAGTGACTTGTCCATTGGTCATTCAGACCTAGAAGTAGAGGAAGGAAATATGAGGGGAACAGAGCAAGGGATCATATCCCTCTTTAAATTAGCTTTTCAAGGATTGCTAACTGGAGTGTGACGTGTTTGATACATTGGACATAAACATTTAATTGTTTGGGAGTTCAGAGGGGAAGGGTAGGGGGGAGAAGATCTATCTTCCCCATGTTGAGGATAATTTAAAAAGGAAAGGAAAGGGACAGCATTTACCATCCCTCTTTTGATGTTCTAAATGTGAGAATGAGAATTTTATAAACCAAACAAAACTGAGGCCCCCCTCCCACCCTAAGTGGGGAATGTCAATGTTACAATTTCCCAAAAAAAATCAAAAAGTTTGGTGATTCTTTTATTTATAGTTGGTTATAAGGAGAAGTACAAAAAGTATCCATCAACAAGATCTCCTCTTCCCCTGCATTCGCACCCAATCTGACACAGAGGGAGAGGGATGAGGGGGATATGGAAAGAATTATACTCCTTACCAACCACCTCCAAAAAAGCTGCAGAGCAAGGTGAACCATATCTTTCCCTCCCCCTCTCTTCCCCTTGATCCAATCAACGGATGGAAAATAGTTCCTTTTATCTTATAAAAAATTAGAGAATCCAGGTTATTGGAGTCATATTTAACACAAAACTTCTTTCCTAAATACAAACGCGGTCAATCAGCTTTGCTCTGCAATTAACCCATGACTAGGAAATGTAAGCTGGTGAATAAAATTTTCACATTGAGGGATCTGAAAAACTTTGATACACACAACCTTATCCAAACAATTAACCCATGATTCCTCAACATATATCCACATCAGAAAGAGAACACAAGAGAGTGACTCTTGGCATGATGCTAATAGTGCTCCATTGTGACCTGAAAATTATGGCTCAAACAACAAAAACAACCTCTTCACAATGCAAGAATACAGTTGTAAACAACCTACCCTCCCTAAAGCCTCACACATTGAGCCATCCTTTAGCGATGGAATGAAAGAGGCCTTCATGTAGAGTATAATTGTAATGGGACAAGAATTGCAATTCCAAGGAGATGTCAAACAGCAGAAATTGAATTGGACAGGACAATTCCAATTCTAACCCCTAGTTGCTATTTTGATACCACGAACCAAACAAGATGTGTCAGAAATTCTTTTGACTAACCCAGTACCAACTGACTAAAAGAAAACCCCATGCCAGATCAAGCACAAATCCAAAGCAGGGGGTGAGGCAGGTTGTAGCAGATGTATCAGGAAAGAGCCGTAGTATGCTGATCTCCAAACACATACAAAAATGAATACAAATTGCACAGCTCATAAATGCATTGCTACTTCACATTTATAATGATTTTAGGTTGCTGTAAAACAAAATAGAAATTAAATTCCTATTAATATATCTGAGAAGCTATTTTAAAATACCTCCATGCAGATACAGTTAGTTCAGCAACCAATCCACCTCAAACAAGACAATTGCCCAGAAAAAGAAATCCCATCCACTAAGCGTTCGGGAAAATTATCAAAATATCCTCAACTTTAGGTATTTCTCCTATTTTATTATCAACTTATTATTTTCCAATTTTATTTCCAAACTAAATATTTCAACACCAATTGAAAATTAGATAAAAACTCTAGTGAAATAACTCATATCCTGGCATCACATGACATGGACATGATGCAGGAAATTGCCAAGTGGAAAAAAAGCCAATATGGCAAAGAAAGTTTGTTAAAAAGAAAAGGAAAACACCCTCCCCTAGATCCCTCCCTCCTTGAGTCAACAAACCCAACACCTTCCTTCCAACAATTCACCGCCAGCACCACAAGCCACACAGTGCCACCCCCCAGATCCCCTCAACTGGCCTTTCATTTTGTTGGTACCTTCTCTTTCACTATCTCATTGCAATCACACTGATACCATGATCCCTCCCTTCCCTATTGGCATTGCCAGATCTCAAGTCACCATCAACAAGGTTCGATCTATCCTTGCTGGCTGGGGAGAGAGATTGTAGAGAGAAAATGAATCCTGATTGTACAGACTGCAATGTTGGGGAGTGAGAGAGAGATAGAATGATGTTGCAGAGATGTGAAAGGTTAGAGAAGGGACAATGTGGGGCAGAGGAGGTAGGAGATGGCGCTAGATGGTAAAGGCATTGGAGGAGAGAGGGCATAGAGACCGTTGATAGATAGCAAATAAATAGGGGGAGAGAACAGGACAAGAGGTGGCACATGTAGGATTGCAAATGAGTTGAGCCTAGAGATCATCAGGCTTTGCTTAGCTCTTTTTATTTTATAAGATATCTTGAGCTGAGCCTTTGTTTCTTAACTCAAACTTGACCTGGGAAAAATTTATAGGTCCACGCTTGGCTTGGATATTGGTCTGTCTATGCATAAACAAGACAAGCTCATATTATTTGCCAAACCATGCTCACAACCGAGCCGAACTGAAGACCTTAAACAGGTTTACTAACAAAGCTTTCAACAAGTCTATACATGAGTTTATTCAGGAGCCCATCATAAGTTCATAAGCCCTTAAACAAGCCTAACCTAGACCAAATTGCCCAAGATCATAGACAACTAAGCCCAATAAAGCTCACGCTTGGTTAGTTTGTCTAATGAGCTTCAAAATTAAACTCGAGTATTGCTCATTTTTGCAAACCAACAAGCTGGAATTAGTCTTTACTCTTAACGGATCCAAGCTCTGAACTGTTCATATATGAGTTGGCTCATTAGCAACCTAGTCGTGGAGAGAGAGGAGCTGCACTTAAGGATGGGAGTGGTGGCATGTTGAAAGTGCAGCACCAGTAGAAAGAAGGATTTTGCTGAAAGTGGTTAGGAGATGGGGCAGGTGACAGGTAATGCAGGATGGAGAAGGGGTTAAGTAGTATTTTTTTTCTTTTGTTCTGACGAACTTTCTTTCTTTTATTAGTACAATCTGTTCTTGTGGCCAACATGTTGGACCAGCAACAATGATGGTACATGGAGCTAGAATGGGTTATTTAATGAAAATTTTACAATTAGGTAAAATTGCCACTAAAAATTAGTTGAGAATAAAACTGGAAAAATAAACTTCGATAATTAAATTCAAAAAAGTGGAAATACAAAATATTTTTGTATATTCTCCCCTAATATTGATATTACTATACTTTCCCCTTATATTGTGTGTTCAAACAGTCTCTTTCCAATACATGGATAAGGCTGTATACATTATACTTTATTCAGATCCCACAATGTGGGATTAAAGTTCTCAAACTTGAGTATATCAACAGGTTGACACAAAACCATCACCTAACTTTTTTATTCTTTAGTCTGAACTAACTGCCAGATAAAAGATCATTGGCAAATGCGCATTTACTCCCCCTCTCTATGCCCTTGCTTGGCAATGGGTCCTTGGATAATAATCAGACGACTGCCAGGCCCACTCCTGCTAAAGTAGATATGAATACAATTTGAACGGCATCACTTGAACCAAACAATCTCCTATACAAACTCCGTCACAAGGTCAGATACATCCAAAACAGCCACAGCATTACGATTCACAAAGTTTCAGACCATTCGCCTGTTGAGAAAGTAACTATGCTAGAACGTGCCCTTCCTACTGTGCTTTATGCTATTTCCTTTATTTTCTCACTTTTGTACTCTCCCCATAGGAGCAGAGGCGCCCAGTCTTCTTATATCACCTCAGATTGATCCCATCCCTTAGGAAATTTAACAACTTTCTTATGAGCTTATTGGCGTTGTTTTTCAAAGCAATTTTATTTTAATTGCTACATGGAAATGAAACCCCTCATGAATTTTCTTGGCTACTATTATTGCAAAACATTCAGAAATGGACTTGACCCTTTGAACTACTAGTTGTGACACATTCCATTTAATCTGACCTTGGAAACATATTGTCTCATTGTGTTCTATTCTTTTTTTTTTTTTTTTTGGGGGGGGGGGGGTGTCAAACTTCCCTTTCCTTTTCATGCTATTTAGTTGAAGGCATGCTTCTTTCGTGCCCAGGTGTGGGGCCCAAAGCTTGACACTTCAACATACCTAGGTGAGGATTATTCCAAGATGCGCACACCTAGGATCTAATATGCATATCTTTTTTGAGGCTTATGGTGTGAGCCTTGAATGCCTTACAGACTTTTTTGAAAAAAAAAGTAATTGTTTCTTTTGAATTAGCAATTAAATGCAATTGTTACTTTTAATAATAACTTGATATTTGTGAAATTGGGATCAGTGAAAGTAATGAGTGGATGATAGAAAAATAAATAGAGATTATAATAATGATAATAAATTTGTAGTTGAAAATGAGATCTAATAAAGAATTTTATAGCTAAAATTGTCGCACTAAATAAGGACATATATCACACTACAGTGAGAAATAATGTGAACCTTAAACAATATGTATCTCTAGAGCTACTTCATTGAAGTTTATAAATAATGAAGATTTTAACTTAAAAAGATATATAAAGATGAATAAATCATTCAAGCCTATAAGATACAAAAGAAAAGAAGATGAACTTTTATTTGCTAATAACAATGGATACAGATCTTTGCAATGAGTATCTTAAAGATAATATTTAGAATTTGTCGATGAGTTCTATTTTCTTGTGTGTTTATATTGAGTAGTACTTATTAATTACCATTTTTTATATTATTAGTTGAATAGTGAGTTTTTTATTATTGTCAAATATATTTTTTGTGCTTTTATTTTATTCATAGCTTTAATATTTAAAATTCATTACAAGAACATCATATGTACATATTTTATAAATGAGAGCCTCAATTCCATCAAACTTGCACCTACATCTTGCACCTTGTGCCTTGCCCCCGCTTTGATGCACATTGAACCTTTAATAATATTGTTTTTAAGTGAGCAATAGCAGGAAAATCCTTCAGAAAGGAAGGTGTTCCCCCAAAAAAAAGGGTCCTGTTGGGAAAGTGTTTTTGGAGACCCCTTTCCCCCTGTGACTCTTTCAAGCCAAAAGAAGATATTCTACTGGTGGTGGCCTTGAACCCAATAGTTTTCTGGCTTGTGCAAATTTCAATGCGCTTAAACATAGTCTACAACACTCTACTTCAGTAATAGCCATCCCATAAAGCTCTTATTCTGAACCCCAAAACTTTATCATCCATCTCCTATACGTTAAGCACCATTTTTTTTCTTGGATGCTTCCTCAGCACCTATCAATAGGAACTTGTTCCTTTCATCAATCAGCAAGCGTAATTGCCACCAATTTGATCTCGGAATGCCATTAATGACAAAGTTTAGGTCATTTACCTCCCATTCAGGTACATTTTTCAATGCTCAACTACAACGGCATAAAAGATGACCAAGAGCTGTTTCAAACAAGGCCTCTCTCTGTGTCTCTCATCACATACACATTCCATTGAATAATTTCTCTCTCCTTTGAAGTTCTTCAAATTAAATCATATTATAACCAATTAAAATTCATTCAAAGAAGCAAGAAAAAATGGAACAACCCCTTCACATTAACTTCTAATTTCCGATTGACATTACATAAACAGGTATTGTTTTCCTTGACAAGTTTATTGAGATGGTCGTGTTTGATACCCCAATGGCTAGTGATGTTTGTATGTAACACTGTGGTGGAGGTTAATATAATGCATTCTCCTAAGCATGGCTACAGTGAAGTGTCAGTGTGTCAGAGTGACTGTAAATCCAGTTACTGGCATGTCTAGGAGTAAAACGTTAATGATGGAGGACCCCAGAAGGAAATTCAGCTGAGTAAAGATAGGACGGTCTCAAGATAGTGACAGTTTGTTCAAAGGAGTACGGAAGGAAGCTATGAATAAGGGAGGATAATTTTCATATTCCTTTTTTTTTGGGGGGGGGGGGCACAGGGGTCTTAAGCTTTTTTTTTTTTTTTTTTGTTGGAATTCCCTCCAGTCCACAGAAGAAAATATTGCCACATTACCCTAACTGATTGACCCAGCATTAGGACCTTAATTATGATGAAGAATAAAACTGCTGTAATGTCTTGTTGAGAATGAATTGAGAAAATGTACAGAACTTCTTAATAATATATATTTGGTTTAAAGTGGACCTGGGCAAGTTCTACAGCTGTTGTCCACAGAGGGACTGGAACCAATACCTCTCTGATCAGTATAAAGACAAAAGTCAAAATTTCAAATGAGCTGACTCAAGAATCACAAAATAATATCCAAAGCACCCAAACCATGGCTGCCAAAGAATATGAAAGTGTTTGCATGCAGGCATGCTGTGACAGCATCCCCCCCCCCCCCTTCAACCATTTTCTTTCCAATCTTTAGTAAATACAAATGGCCAAGATGTGGAAGATGATTTTCTGGTCTTGACATACCTCAAGTTGTTCATGAAGTTGCTTTTGAACTTCAATCTGCAGTTGCAATGCTTCTGTGAGATCCATACCTCTGTTATCATGTCAAGCAGAGTAGGAGATTTAGATGCGTTCACCAAATAGGTAAAGGGAAAAAACTGAATTTTCAGTCATTACATGTGATGTGTTCTACTTTTGAGTTCCTACCATTTTATTTGTCATAAACAAGTTCATTAAATTATTTCAGTTTTTAATCCAATTTTCAATTCAGTGAAATAAAGTGATTAAATTTTCTACATTTCATAGATCAATTGTAGGCGGATCTCTAGTTTGCCAATGTATTCAAGTATTTGGTCATTGTAAGATTCAAATATGATGTCAGCATAACTTTTTTTAATGAAATTCTTGTGAAAATTGAACATTAGACTGTAACTGTAAAAATCAAAAAGTATATAAACTTGAGTGTAATCCCCCTCAAAAAAGAAAAAGGGGGGGGGGTTATGGACTCATATAGAAAAAGTCACAAGTTAGTGGACCAGGCAGTCAATATATTCCCTCCACTCCCTATGCTAAACACTTAAACAAATTTCAAACTGCCACAGCAGCACATTAAGACCTGTAATTGTCATCCCTCCACACCACACAGACTGCTAGTTGGCCATTTCAGTCTCAGAGGAAAATGCTTACTTTGAAATCCAAGCTGGTATGCATTACTGTATAATACCCAATTAACAGTACAACACAAAGACCGAAATTATGGCAGCTCTCAGCCTTATGCATGTGCTGAACACCAGGACCCAATTATGGCAGGAGGCATTCTCAAGTGATGCGAGCCCTGGGAAGCTGGAAGCCTACTCAAGAAGGCATGAGCACAATGCCTAGAGTGTGTAGCACACAAGTCCCTCAGAAGCAAGCACAGTATTAGCGTACTCAGAAGGATGTGGGATTCACAAGAGTATGCACAATGAGACACTGAATACCAGTGTAGCTTGGCACAGAATCTCAACAATGAATGTCCTTGCAGTTCGGCATGGAAGCTCGGCAATGCATAGTCTGCCTAGCTCAGCAAAGAAGCTTGGCAGTAGAGTGTCCACACTTCTCAGCACAGAAGCTCCACAATGGAGTGCTCGCACAGCTATAAATGGAATACCTATGCAGCTCAGAAAACCCACGCAGCTGGGCACTAGAATGTATGCATAGCCCTGACATTCACGTGAAGCATGAGAGTACGAGGCGTAGCCTCAGGTAAGGATCATTGCGTGAAGCACACAACATTGTTGGGGCATTCAGATGAGTCTTAGAGCACATGCAAAGCACATGAGCTCTCAGATAAGAAGAGGCTCAATAGTCCCACAAAAATGCAGAGGCACTTGGCCACAGACAAGGATGCGGCAGACATGCACATCAACAGGCCAAGTGTTGGAAACAGTTCTATGGATTTGCCACACCAGTTTGCGGGAACACAGATACAGTTTGCAAGAGTTGCCCAAGATGGTTAGCAGGGTTTGCCTGAGATTGTTTGTAGCAGTTACTCAAAGGTCACTTGGGAGTTGCCAAAGGTTGTTGAGGGAGGCACATGAAGTAGGTACTTGCGTTGATCAAGTCCAGCAGTTGCAATTGCCTACATTTCTCTGCCACATAACACAACTGCCCAATCATTCAAGTGTGTAATTGATTGCATGTGCTTAAATGCAAATGTGTTGTTCCCTTACTATTGAGAAGGATGGGAGGGAAAACTTAAGTGTATTGAGTTCCTTTTTATTGTTGTTTTTCCTTATAATCAATGTTCCATGTTCAAGTGGCTTAGTCTCACAAACACAATCAAACATAAGTAATCTAGTATGTTAAACTAGTAATCAAGTATGTTTAACTAAGTCTGCTTGGTTGTCGGGTGGTTGTGAATTATGGTCCGAGCAAATGTGTGATCTTGTAACTTGGTTATCAATCCTTATGACAGCTGGCATCAGGGGCTCAATTGTCACACATGGTAAGTGTTGTGAGGGAGCAGGTGCATGAATGACTTGCTCAGTTGGAGACTATCATCAGTCCCATTGTAATGAAGCAATATTGAGTAGCCATATGAATATTACTAGTTGTTGATATAGATCAGGAGTCCTCGCAGCCAGCTTACCAGGGAGTTGCGGAAGCCTACTGGACTTGTGGCTCACCCGTTGCAGACTAGTGGGAGACTGCAGGTCTTAAAGCAACAGAATCAGTTAGTAGTTAATTAGCTGATTGTTAGTTAAAGGTTGTTGGCTCTGAATTGTATCTTATAAATATAGCCATGCAATACAGAAATAGCGTCAAATGAATTGTGAAATGAATTGAAGTCTAATTCTCATCCCTTGCTCTGTTCTTCTTCCTCATGTCTATAGTCCTTCCTCTGTTCTTATGAATTTCTCTTCTTCTCTAGCTGTTGTCCCACGTTTCCTTCTAAATTCTATCTTCTTCTCTAGTATGTCACTCTTCTCTTCCCATCTGAATACCTGAATTTCTACAGTATCGCTTGAATTAAATAAGTTCTCCACTTCTTTACACCCATCTCTGATGAAGAGATGCCAATGCTGGTGGAGTGGGTGGGCAGCCTTAAAGAAGGCCCAGAGACTCACTAGCAGACCCTAGGAAAGTTTTCCAGTGAAACCCTCAAGAAGCAGACCAATCTAGAGAAAAAAGAGGTGATACTGTGAAAAATGGTGCAAGCAGCATGCTGCTTGGGTACAGCATATCCATGAAGGTACCCAAGCCTAAACCCTTCTAGGACATGCAAAATGCCAAGGAGTTGGCAATGTTTTTTTTATGGGATATGAAGCAGTACTTTGGGACTGCTCCAGTTTTGGACCGGACTGTGTAAACTTCAATAGTATGTATATTACCAGCGACGCCAAATTATGGAGGCATACGCTACTGACGGATTATGTGTAACGCTGGGAGATCACGTAATAAGACAGGAACAACTTAAAAACGAGCCGAAGGATCAGTGCCTTGCAATGTGTCATGGGTTGCAAAGGATGCGCCAAAATATTTGAAACATGGCACGGTGCCAGAGAATGTGAATGACTTCATTGTCTTTATGTGAATAAATTTTATTTCATGATTTTTGACAAACACAGTATGATTGAGGAAGATAACTTGTTTAACTTATTCTTGGGTCTGCAATTGTGGACGTAGGTGGAACAACAGAGGAAGAATGTGATCTGGGTGCCATTGAAGCAGCCTATGCCTTAGCGGATTATAGAACAACTAAGAATCCTGGTGAGTGATCTAGTAGCCCAAGTCAGAGTAAAAAGAGGACAAAAGGCAACCCATGGGAGGATGGTAAGAGGTGCGAGAATGGAAAAGCCAAGCAATAGAAGGAGGGAAGACTCACCCCCTTCAGCGGAAAGACTAGGCGCAACAAGGGTGCTTCATTTGCAATGGCCCTCACAGGGCCAAAGGCTGTTCCAAGTGAGAAAATGAATGCAATTGTTGCAGAAGAAGTGAGGAGTGATAGCAGGAGGTTGCTACCTTAGTGAATCTGTTGCAGAGATGCACTATAGGCTGTGGAGATAGCCCCATTTGGGTTTCTCAATGTCAAGGTGAATGGCTTGGACACTATGACCATTCATTTTTTATCGAACGGTGACTAAACATGGTTGATGCTGGTCCCGAGCTCAAGCAAAATTAAGCGGGTGAATGCACAAGCACAAACAGTCATGGGTATTGCCCAAGATCTGTCAGTTGTTATGAGACATTGGATAGGAAAGGTAAATTTCATGGTAGTTACCTTGGACATTTTGACATGACCCTTGGGCTTGACTTCTTCAGGAGCACAAAGGCTGCTGTGTTCCCTAATCTTGAGGGAATCATGATCATGGATGAACAGAGGCGTAGTTTTGTGGGCTGCTGCCAACCAGCCAGGAAGGCAGCTGAGTTGAGCTGAGCAGCACACATCTCAGCAATCCATGTCAAGAAACATTTGCGTCAGGAAGTGCCTACTTGCTTTGCCGCAATGTTGGAAGTGAAGCCAGACATGACGCTGAAAGTCCCTATTCGGTTGCTAGGCTGTCGCAGCAGTATGCCTATGTAATGCCCCCAGAACTACCCTTTTGTTGCCTCCTAGGCATGCTATAGACCATCAGATTGAGCTGGAGACATGCTCACCTCCACAACATGTTCCCCTTATCGGATATCGCCCCTGGAGTTGGGCCAGTTGAGATAGTTGGGGTAAATTGCTGGATGGTTTATCCAGCCATTCGAAGCCCTGTACAGTGCCCCCATCATTTTTTAAGAAAAAAAGCAGGATGGCTCTCTATGTATGTGTTGAATGCTGATTATCAGGCCCAAAACAAGATGACCATCAGAAAAATCACCTTGTGTCCTTGGTGCAAGACCGACGCTAGGTTGAGAAAAGTTGTGTGGTTCACAAAACTAGATCTTCAATCAAGATATTGACAAGTGAGTGTTTCTGAAGGAGAAAATTCGAAGACCTCTTGTCCAACTAGATATGGGTTGTATGAATTTCTTGTAATTCCATCAAGGCTCACTAATACCCCGGCAACATTCTGTAGTTTAATGAATGCATTTTGTACAAATGGCTTGATGATTTGTGGTTGAATATCGAGATGATTTTGTCATTTACAACCAAACACTTAAGGAGCATTAACTACACTGCGACTGCACAAACTCTATGTGAAGATGGAGAAGTGCAAGTGTGTGAGGATGGAGATTATGTTTCTCAGTCATTTGGTGAGCTAAAGCCTAGTACTGTGGTACAAAAGGATCTGAGGATTGTCAAGGCAATCATAGATTGGCTAGTTTCAACAAAGATGCTTGAACTTTGCTTGATTCTTAGACTACCAAATTTTATCACCATTTTATTGTCATTCGAATAAAGCATCCCCTTGAATGATCTGTTAAAGAAGAGCCAATCAGGGGCACGGGCAGACTCATGCGACGAAGCCTTTGAGATTCTTAAAACTACCATTGCATCCAAGACAGTGTTGAGACAGCCGGACTTTGAGTTGCCCGTCAATGTGCATACTGATGCATCCGACAAAGCTATTGGTGGTGTACTTGTCCAGGAGGGATGCCCAATTGCATTTGAAAGCCAAAAGCTCAACAATGCTTAGCAGTGCCATTATATCCAAGAAAAAGGATGGTTGCAGTAGTGCACTCTCTTCATGTTAGCAAGTTTTCCTGTTGGGGCCCAAGTAAAGATTAAAGAGGGACATTGTTGACAACACATTTTTTTTTCAAGATGCAGAAGAAATTGTCCCCAAAGAAAGCATGTTGGCAAGAGTTCTTAACTGAATATGAATTCATATAGGAGCACAAGCCTGCCTGCCACAACCAGGTTGTTGATGCTCTGAGCCGAAGGAAGTTTTAGCAGCTGTTGATGTCATTATACAGTAACATTCAGACATGTGAGATAAGTACTAAGTGTGCCCAAGGACGATGCCACTTGCCGCAAATTTGTGCAGGAAGTGCAGGGGGGTTATTTAATGGTTCTGGCTTGAAGATGGTGATTACCTCATTGCTAAAGGAGATAGGCTATGCTTGATGAGTGTTAGAGGACTTCAACAAGAGCTTCTAAGTGAAACTTGTGATACTGCATGGTATGGTCACCAAGCAGAGAGAATATGATTGCACTCTATGCTGATTTATCATGCCCTGAAGATGGAGGATGTGGTGGAACCATACATCAAGAGGAGGAAGCAGAATTGCCGCAGCATTTGCCGATTCCTTAGAAACCACAGATGTCTGTTTCCATGGATTCATTGGTGGAATTCCGGAAGTCAATGGGACTTCGGTGATGGCTGTAGATAGATTCTAAAAAAATGTTGTCTTTTTTGCTGCTTCGATGACTTACCCCTCGGATATTACCGCAGACGTGCTCTATAAAAATGTGGTGAAGTACTTTGGGTTGCCCAAAGACATCAAGAGTGACCGATATACCACATTTGCCAGCCAATTCTAGACATCATTCTTTAACATGACATGAACAGACCTAAAGTTTTCCATGGCCAACCATCCTCAAACAGATTGACAACCAAATTGATCAATGGTTTCCTAGAAAAATATTTGAGGCACTAAATGACAGCGTGCCAAAAGAAGTGGGCCACATACAGCTCCCACTAAAAATGTGGGAGGTAGAAGAATTATTCCAGTCTTTCCATTCTCTCCATTATATAGAATAACAAGATCTTACAATAAAGGAAGGAAATACATAAATGAAGGAAATCAAATAACACAGAATAATGTCCCCCTGATTTACTCTCATCACAATCTTGCATATTCTGATTCCATTGATTTATGTCAACTGATATCTTGATAATCTTGCTTATTTCCTTACTATTCCCCTTCAAGCTTGTCTATAAATATTGTTTAAACCCAACATAAAACAAATGAACTTCATACGATTACCACTAAAAGATTGATCATATTGGCGAATTTATCTCTAGGCTTTACTAATAATGTCACGTCCTCGATCCCAAAACCAGAATATTTACAAAATCTAACTCTAATTTAATACATTCAAACCTCAAACTGAATTTCATTAACATCAATTACACTTTAATTGCAACCCATAATTAAGCATTAAATATACCAACTTCAACACAAACCAAATGCTACGACACGAATTTGCAACAGGTATTGTTAAACAGTCCTAATAATGAGTAAATATCCAAACACATAATCCAAAAGCCACAATCAAAAGTAGATTCGAATATTCGACAACCGCTTGACTTAAATCGTATGAAAGAAAAAGTATTTTAAATCAAAATCAGAGTATCCATCAATTCAACATGGTACCGAAATTAAACAATATCCACAGCGAGTGACCATATACAAACAATAATAGAAACCCAAACAATAAGTGCTGATCCGAATAATCATACTACAATTAAAAACTTCTAAAACAACCTAAACAATTCTCCCAAAAGCCTTTCCACAATTTGAAATCCTTGCAAGTATATACAAGTCCGCTTATCTAAAAGTTTAGCAAACAGATGACAAGAGAGAACCTAACACTCAGCAAAGAATGTATAAATTTTTATATATAGACACATCAAAAGAAACATGTAGGAAACGATAATCATGATAGAAATCTAAATGCAAATAATATCAAACTTTCAATAAAGCATGCAAAGATTGTATACAAATGTCAAACATCAAACATACCCAAAATTGTATAACCACAAAAAACATGCTAAATTCATGAAACATTTACGTATATAAAAGCTGTGGAAATCATGAACAAATAATAACATTACATATACTACGAGCAAATAATAACATATAAAAACATATCACTTACAAAAATCGTCTAGACGAATAAAAACCAATAATCGGTGATTATCTCACTAATAAGGGTAAAATATCAAAATTCAAGTTATGATTGTTTTCGCATAGATAAAGGCCATACATAACTATTCATAACTCATGGATGGGCCGACTACATATTATTTACTATGTTAGGATCATGTTACTTTTTTAATCTGTGAATGTTAGATTTGACTTTTAATTTGAAAATAATATACTAAGACATGTTTAAATATATTCTATCAATTCATTATAATAATCCTTATTCAGGTAAATCTGAAAACTCTATACCAAAATACAAATATACAAACATTTCTCAATCCAGAGAAAAATTCAATTTCTTGAAAACCAAAGTAGAGTTTTTATTATATTTTCTTGCAAATAAGTGACATGTAGAAATATTTGTATGTAAATTAAAGGCATGCAGAAGCATAAGTATGAAAATTAATGACATGCAAGAACATATATATTAGGATATCAAAAACTCAACATGGTTTGCATGACTTTAAAAAATGAGCTTCCTAAAATTTCATGAGATGTGAATAGATTAACATGTATGCAAAGTAAAATCATATATATATATGCAAAAATACCACATGCATGAGCATTTGGACAAGAAATACTCTAAGAGTTTGGAAAAGATCAACAATAAAGGAAGAAAGAGTTTAAATATACTTGTCTTGACTTGGATTTATCAAAAATTGGCTTACACTCTCCTCTAATTCACTTTCTCCTTTTCTCTCTTTTCCTCTTCTCTCCCTCTCTCTCTCTCTCTCTCTCTCTCTCTCTTCTCTCAAAATCCCTCAGGAAATAAGCTGAAATCAACTAGATAACCTATTTATAATAAACTGGCACATGTCCATCGATCAGATGTAAAGACAAATTTCATACTATGTACAAGCATCTAATAGATATGCATTATACATCAACATTCTAATCTAAACATGCACAAGTGCCACTCTAGCGTACCTTAGGCACGGCTATTCTATCCAAAACATGCTTATGCATGGGTTAGATAAATATCAAGCGCCACTTAGGCCTAACTCACTTTAGTCTAAGACTTAATTTTTGATCTGAATCAATAATTAACATAAAAAATCCATTAATTTATTTAAATTTAACATCATTAAAATAATTTTTGGGGCTTGTACTTTACAAATAATATGCATATAAATATTTTCTGTTGAACAAAATAGTAATTAACTTCAGAGTGTATGGTTCTCTCATGAAATACTAGATCGGACATCATATATATTGCAACTTAATTATCAAAAAGCAATGGTATATGCGGGGAAAACCTAATGTTGTGAAGAAATAGTTGTACATGTAAGCTCCCTCATTGTGTGGGCCATAACCATGTATTCTGCTTCTACATGTGATCTTGCTACCACTGTTTGTTTTTTATTTTTCCACGAAACAAAATTACCACTGAGTGAAGTCCTATACCCTACAGTAGATAATCTATTGTAAAGAGGCAATGCCCTATCTGCATCTGGGGAACCTTCTACCAAAAGATGTCCACTTAATCTATATAATATTCCAAGTTTGGGAGCCTTATATCGATATTTAATAATGTACATAACATCTTCCCAATGGGGAACTCATGGAGCTTCCACATATTGACTCGCCACATTGACACCATATCAAACATAAGGTCTAGTAATGGTAAAATAATTCAGTTTTCCAATTAGTCAACCATACTAACCTGAATCTTCAAGCAATTATCCTCCATCCTTTAGGAGTTTCATATTACGATTGGAGGAATACCAAGAAGGCTAGTCTCATGATACATCAAAGGCATTTTTGTGGAGACAAATTTGCATAATTATCCCTTGATTTACTACAGTCACAATCTTGCTTGTCCTGCTTCCCTTGATTTACTCCTATTGATATCTTTTTGATCTTGATTATTTCATTAATAGTAAGAAAGAAGAAGATGGCAGCAAGAATATAGCAGTGACAGTTTATAATTACTCTGTTATATTGTTGTGTTGGTGAGGTGATGGTAACTTTTCAATTACGGTGCCCATGGTTGTGGGTATTAAGAATTGAGGATGGTTTACGGAAGGTTTTGATGAAGATTAATTGTGGAGACAACAAGATGGATGTTTGATGAAGGTTGACAGCAGCAAAATGTTGAAGAGAAGTTAAAAGATTTCAGGAATTTTGGCCGTAATACCACATTGATGTTGGACAGGAAGAAAGAGGAATTGGAGATGAGAAAAATAGAGGAGTAAAGGTAGAAATAGTCAAAAACTACAGGGAGAACACACCAAGGGTGGAAAAGAAACATGACTCTCCCTATAATACAATTAATCCAACAATAACTGAATGAATGGACTTGGCACATTTATAATAGGCATTGAATCTTAAAATAATTAGGAACTAAATATAACTTCTAAGAAATATGAAATGGACTCTTAAACTCAACAAAATGGATATAGCACCTTAATTTCTTAAACATCCTATAAAGATACTGAAAATACATAACTATATCAATTCTAAATAAAAGGAAAAAAGATATTAGTAGAAACACAAACTAATAATTTGACCTTTATAACCATTCTCCATCACTCTTGTCTTGCATAGAACATTTATAAGTCCAGTTAATCTCCATAACGGCTAGATTGTCTAATGCACACTATGAACAGGAGTTATATGAGATGTACATATGAGATATTCAAACCAGAAAATAATGCTACCATAATTCAGTTGAAGCCTATTGGAAGAATTAATGATATCCCCTCCAGGAGTTGGTATGCGTATGTAAACATGCATGTAATTGTATAAATGTACACATTGGTATTTGAAAATTTCTAAGAACAAAACAGAGAAACATTCCCAGTTTCCCACAATTAACATGAGGGAAAGAGAAAGTTAACATTTCACACAGTATCCTTTCAATCATCTATCCCTACAAGAGTTTAAGGCAGTATACTCCAGCAAATTTTTTTTTTTCTCCCGTCACTATTTATTCTATCCAACAATTGCACTTGGCTGATGCCATCCGTTCATCCTATTAAAGAAAATTATCCTACTGATCACAATAAATGTTACATTGTCCAGGGAAAACAGGAGTATTCGTGCCACATACAAAGCAAGAAACAGCAGGATTGCCACATATAAAGCAATATTCCTCCCCAAACCAAAAAAGAATAAATAAACATATGGGGTTATTCATTTTCTCTAATATTAGTGAACAAGCATGTATTTTGCTGCCTCAGTAAAAGCACAAGGACTTAGCCATACATCCTAGCAATATAGAATGGTGTTCTTCCTTCACCCCCTCCCCCCCCCCCCCTTAATTCATTTTCTTGGTCAAGAGGGATGGTTTAAAGCATGATGTCAATCCAGAATAATTATAAAAATAAAAGGAAATGCTAAGGGAGCTAAGAGAAGCAATGAGAGGACAGCGATGCAACTGAGTGAACAAGATAATTATTGAATTTCAGTAGCCTAATGTACTATTGGCAATGGGATGTCTCAGCACAGACACAAGAATGATTAGCAGCAAAATTCTTTCATCAATTAAGTTAGAAGGATAAGAAAGAATGTTTATAGAAAGAAAGGAAGACACATGTACTCACGTTTTCAAGTCCAGAGATGACAATTCTGCAAGAGGAGTTGACTTCTTATCAGAGGGTCCTGCAAAAAATAAGATAACCCTAACTCAACAACAAACTCTACTAGTATAGAGGTTGCTCATACTGAGGTAAGATATCCACAAATTAAGCTCTAAACAAGGTCAGAGTTTCCTATGTGTATTGATGTTTGTTTCAAAGAAACAGCCTCTTTGCAATTTACAAGTAAGACTACATAAACCTAATCCTCACCATATACAATGACGCAAAAGTCATGCATTGGGCTACTTTTTTCTTGTATTGGTGCCCAGTTGAGGTCAGGACAGCCTGGATGTGTTGTAAATTGGATATCAGAATAAACATACGATCTTTTTAATAGGAATTTTCCTTAAATACTTCTCAAAGAGGATGAATTCAACCAAGATGGATTTAATGAAATGCATGGTGCTTTTCCAAAAAACAAAGATTTGTCTTTTTAAATTCCAGGACCTAGGGGACTTGGGCCATATTTAGGAAACTACTCTGGCAGCTTTTTCACGGTGCTGGTCACTGGTATTTGGTGACCCAACTTTTGTCCAAGCTGGCAAAAGCCGCTACAGCTTTTGAATGCATTTGGGAAACTCAAGTAGCACTATGATTATGCTGTCAGTGTCTGTAGGTATGTTGTGAGCCTATGGCTGTGCCAAGAAGCTGGGAAGTGTTTTTAACAATCCTACAAGCAATGATAGTGTTTGGATGACAGCTTTTAGCCTTCTTATTAAAAAACTTGTATTCTAGGACAAAAAAGCAACCACTAAAAGCTAGAAAGTCGGGCACTGGCTTCCAACGTCAGGAAAAAACCGCAACAACTTTTACATCTGGATTGTGGACTTTCTTGAAAAAGCTGTTGTAACTTCCAGCTAAAACAGCCAGAAAACAGTTCCCCAAACAACCATCATTTGCAAAAGGCCAATGTTCAGGATGGCAAGCTTTTAGAGCTTGTTTTGTCCTAAGATGCAACTTTTGCAAGAGAAAGATACAAGTTTTCTTCTCATTCTCAAACAATTTTACAAAATACTTCCAACTTCTCAACATAGCCTATAATACAGCCACAGAACAACAAGAAGCTTCTGAGTGATCTACAGTCTATGATGCTCAATCTATATGAAAGAACTCTAAACAACCTTGTCTTCCCTCCAAGTTGAAGTGGCTCCTAGATTTGCTGTATAGACCATTGATAGAAATATCGGCTGATACAATAGTATTGGCAGATATGAATTGGTATCGGGGCCCCCTGATACAATATTGTGACATATTTTCGTATTGGCCAACAAAGATGATATTTCAGCCGATATACTGGCTGATACAGATAATGTATTAGCTGATACAACCGATATATTAGCTGATATAATTTTATCAATTTATAATTTTTAAAATTTTTTTCATCTAATAATATCCAATACTGATACATATTGTCTGATATGTCTGATACTGATATGATTGCGATCAACACCGATACCAATATTTTCATCAATGTTATAGACTAGGCTAGCCATTTGATGGAAATAAATGCCCATTTGACTACTGGAAGAAAAAGAACACCCCTGCCTAGAACTTGCAACATTGTGGATTGGAAAAGTTCAAAACATTATTTCCTAATGTGTCAAGAAAAGGAATATCATAACTCCTAACTAAAATGCAAAACATTTTCTACCACAAGAACATAGCCCTCTCCCAGCATATAAAAGAGAGCTGAAGATAATAACATCAGACTAGATGATCTGCTGTCCCTGCTTTTGTTGTTCTACCCATGTAACATCAGCTTTTTTACTAAATCTTCCACCAGATGTTTGGACTGGATTTTATGTTGGCCTACTAATGACAAGGACACCAGTATGTTGCAACTTATGTTACATGATAATAATTTTACACTATTGTGTTCTACAAACTTTTGAGATCACAAGAGAAATGCGAGGAAATCTGAAAGGCTACGGGTTTGAAACATTGATAATTCAGGTGATTTGGCTCTATCATGCTCTATTTTCCGAGTACATATTTTGGTGTTGACGAATTTTAAAGAATTTCCATTTTGGATTCAGTTGTAAAAAGTACAAAGATAAAATATCTTAAAGGTGGCATGTCTTACTCATGTGAAAAGTATGGAATCTAAGTTCAACCTACTTTCCTTCACTTTGAAGGACTGATTGGATGATTATTGAAAAGCCAGTCAAAAATTATTTATGATGCAAGAATGATTCCAGAAATTTCAAAAATTAAGTGAAGACAGTGTCACTTGAGGATTGCAAGATGGACTGGATAGGAAAGCAATTGGGCACCTACAGTACGGCTTTATTGGGCATGTGATTGTGGTCACAGAGCGGATTTCTGGAAATGCATGCTTTCTGAAGGTTGGTCATCCATATAAATTCCTTTCCTGGCACTCCAGCTGGTTCCTGAGAAAAACTTGCACCAGCCATGGAGTCCGTACTTGCAAATGTGTAATGAAAAATAGGTAGTGCTGCTACAAATATATTTACCTTTAAGTAAGAATGCTATTCTGCTAATTTTCAGGGTGGAATAAGGATTTAGCGTTGAAGGATAACTTCTATAATAGTTTCGTAAATACATCCTGTACAGATGCCACTCTGGCAGGTTACTTTTTGTGAGTTAATCTCCAGCAATATAGTTTTGCTGCAGCAAAGATGAATTCCCAGAATTGCAGGACCTCTTTGTCCTTCAGCTGAGAAAGGTACTGAGCTTGAAGTGAACACAGTTAAAAAAGAATTTGCAAAGTGGTACTTTCCTATCAATTTATACTATACAGCCCTGAAGAGAGGTAGTGAGGATCATTCTCCTTGGAAGAAAGGTTCTGTGCCAAAGTTTCCTTTTATCCCTTGGGAAGCAGAGTGGGAGTGCTATTTAAGCTTAATAATCTACATGATATTGGTTTCTCTCTTGCAAATTGTTGTATTCTTTCAGGATCGAGAATCAATCAATCATCTGTTTTTTCATCACAAAGTCTCCAGATTAAGGAAAATTTTAAAGTTAAGTCCGTTTCTCTTAGTTCTTCGCTGCTGGACCACAAAATGGATTTTGGAATCAGCAAAAAATAATTTTTCACAGAAGTCAATCCTCAGAAAAAAGAAATAACTATTTTGAATATATTTGAGTGGTGATGAATGACATTGTAGTGAGACAGAGGTTTTGGTGTGTGAAGTTTCTGATTCCATTTATTCAATCTATGTGGCATCAATTAAACTTTCTTATTGTTCATCGGTGAAATACACTTCTGATTGCTGGAATGATTTGTACCGGGAGTAGTTCAGCTTTGAATTTTTTATGCCTCTGTAGCACCTTCTGCTAAATTTATCTCATTTCTGATAAAAATAAAATGTAGAAAGAAGAAACAGAACAAAACAGAACAAAACCTGTTTTGGATTCAGGATAGACTTTCACCCATTGTTTGCATCCAAGAAATTTTGGGGGAAGGTAATGAAAAAATGCATCTAAAATGTATCTAATAATCAGTGTTGTATCTCAAAATGTGGTATATTTTGGTCATTTTTTCCTTCAAATTTCAATTTTCCTACAAAATTTTCCAAGATCCAAAGTTAGCTTGAAGAGAAAGTAACATCAGAAAGACATTTACGCAAGAAGAAAAAAAACAGTTAGAAGCTGTCTGGGTCAGAGATATAACAAATTTTGAATGTCAGCATTGTAGACCTGCTTCAAAAGGTGGCACATAGTACCAAAATTTTATGTCAAATAAGGAATAGTTGAAAAGGGCAATGACAAATTGGTTTACAAGGAACAGACCATTATCAACCAATAGAAACAAGAAAATCGGCAATAACAATACTAATTGCAACAGGACAACCCATTAATTCACAAGATACCCCCTTCCCCAGCGGCCCAGTCAAGAAGAAACAATGACCTGGAGGAAGCAGAAGAAGCAGAATTAAGAAAAGGAGAGAGAAGGGAAGAAAGGGATGAGAAATAAAATAAATTAAACAAGAGGGAGAAATTTTAAAGGATCAGTGATATTCTCATATTGAATGTATTCATTAACAGAAATACTATTAACAATTGATTACATAGAGTACTGTGGCTATATCCAAAAGCAAAATAAGAAATAAACTCAAAGTGAAATAAACACACTAGTTACTTGCAACTAAATTAACAAATTTTTTTTAGAAAATCCTATAGCTCAGAGACATAATAAGACTGGCATTCCTTCTAGAATCTGAACATAAATCTTATCAATGGGAAAGAGAGAGAAAGGAAGGAGCAGAGGAGGAGATACATATTCAGTTTAATTCTCCTCTACGAAGGCCATGACTGGCTAGGTTTTCGGCAGGCATTTGTGCTGTCAGCTTGGGCATGTGCAGGTTTGGAATGACAGAGTTCACAGCTAGGGTTAGCAATGGCGGGGTGCTATATTGTCTTTGGAATAGTTGGGTATTGTGGTTAATATTTTTAGTGACATGGAGGATGGATGCAGTGATGATGGCTGCAAACGATTTTGAGATTATGAGAGAAATTGGCAGTTGGTGCAGCTTGAGCATGCACCAATGTAGTCTGTTTTGTTGTTGGTGGCAATCGTGGACTCAAAAACACTCTGGATTACAATATGATGATGTTGACTCCACATGATGTGATCAAGACGGGAAAATGATTATCGCAACAGCAAACAATTCCAAAGGATGACTTGGGATCAATTTGGCTCCAATAGAAAATTGATTGGGAACAAGTGCGACAGAAACAAACACAAATTCACCAGAATTCCATTAATCCAAAGGTAAGCAATAAAGTAATATAGGAGGCAAATAAATAGACTGATTTGACTGGAAAGCAAGAAAAATAATAGAGCAGCCTAATTATGCTAAGATACTAGCTTCATAATCAGAAAAAGACTATAACAGTCTAAAAACATCCCAATAAAACATACCAACTAGCCTACCAAAATATCAAAACAGAAAAAGATTATCTTATTTACAATAAAATTGTGAAACTTATGGTTGACTCCAAAAGATAAGAAATTCCAATTAATTTCGTTATGCATGCTCCTCATTAGAAAGATAATGCTGGAATGCCAAAAAAAAGTTATCTTTTGATTGTTTACACTTTCTTTTTCAAACATTAGAACCCACCCATTATTCTCAGACATCGATGAGGCAGTCAAAAAACATACTGCAACATCCAAAGAAACAAAAGCGATGCAAAAGTATTGATAATTCTTCCAGCAACCATTATGACTATCTGGGCATACATTCACTAATTATACAATTGCTACTTCTGTAGCAAAAAAAAAAAAAAATGGAGAGAAACTTATATATCATATTTCATGAAGTGATTTCACTATTTCAGCGAACAGGCAGCAGCCCAAAATAATTCATCTTAAATGCCCTTTTAAGATTTCCTGCCCTTAATTGGCTTTCTTTGTGACAGTTTCTTCTTTTGCTTATGATCCTGAATCCAGACTCCAAATATATCCAAATTTTTCCACCATATGCTTTTCCAAAGAAACACATCAGGAAGAGGAAATGAAAAATCTAACAGAAACTGAATGCACCTTCTGATGACTCTGGCCTGCATCTGGCTGTTCTATACTTCTGTAATTCAAACAAATTTTGTAAGGAGGAAAATAGAACGGCAAGAAAAACCATCTAGACAAATGAAAAACAAAAGGCAACAGGATAAAGCTTACATTTGGCTTTACTTTTAAGCAACAGAATTTTACTAATCAAATAATAAGTAGAGGGGAGGTTTGGCGCAACATTAAGATTACTTCATTGTGATTTGAAGGTCACATATTCAAACTACAAAAACAGCACCCTGCATAGCAAGGGTAAAGCTACATACAACAGACCCTTCCCAGATCCCACAATGCAAGAAACCTCATGCACAGGGTCACCATTTGCTATTCAATTGAAAGTACATTTGCATTAAAACAAAAGGTATATTATTACTTTTTAAATTAAATGCCACATACATAGCAAACAACAAAGCAAAAGACAATATCCTACATGCCTGCAGATGGCTTTTTACATGATATATGGTCAAGCCTTCAACGTTCATTAGCTTCAGCACACCCTTAGGAGTAGCTTCTGCAGGTAAAGACCACTGAAATCATTTAAAACTCCGCATGCCTCACCAGACTATTGAAAAAACAGTAAACAATGGAAATTGCATACTTTCACAGCCACCAAGCTTTTTAACTGCCTCCACAAATGCCTCATGGAGTTCTGGTGTCCAACGCATGCGTAGTTTAGTTGGAGCACTAGCTACTGAAGAAGAAGGGCTAACAACAGCATTAACTTCTGCAGACATAACAGAAAGCTGCTGCTGACTGTGCTTTTCTTGATTTGAGAGATTAGAGGATGGTTTAGACACCTGGTAAGACATCTAAAGAAGCAAAATACACTGTTAACGATGCATAACCATGGACATATATTACAAGTTATTGCCTTGCAAGTTTTTTTCCGAGACAGCAGAGTTTTTTAACAAATTAATAAACAGAAACAAGTGACATGAAAGTAACATAGAATACATTTGTTTGAATATGAAAATAGAACCTTTGGTCCCATGTCTATAGCATTGACATCAACAAGGAACTCATTCCAGTTGGAATTCAAGGTTTCATCATCAGTGATCAGTTGGTCTGCCCACTCCTGCCAATAATTTCTTTTGCTAAGGTCTTCATTTATCATAATATCAGCACTGCACCCATTACTCTGCATTTGGCTACTCTGGACAGGGTTCTGCCCAGAAAAATCATGAAAACCTGGAAGTGAATCCACAGGCCAGGAATAACTGCTGTTTGCTCGTGTACAATGACTTGATGTTGTAGACCCAATGACAACTGAATAAGAAGAATGCAATGACGACAGTGATAACCTATCCCTAGAAGACTGAGCAATTTTTGGGAAATTCCAAGAAAATGTTTGATGGAACGTTGAAGAAAAATGAAGATCAATAGAGTATCTTGACAATGATGAGAATATATTACCAACAATACCATCGTTTGATGAGATTGAATTTGAATGGAAAACCAGTGGATCTTTTACAAAATCCCTGTCCATGGAGACTTGATGCAAGCCTGACAACTTTTGATTCTTCTTTACCGCTGTGCTTGAAATAACTGGCAATGAAGAAGACTGAGCCCCAGAGGCATCCAAATTAGCAAACTCTCTTGCACACAATCTCTGAATGGATATGGCAGGATGTCCATCCATGTTTGGCCTAAAAAGAGTCAACAGTAGCTATTCAATTTCAGCAGCTTAAGACCAATAAAATCACCCAAAATTCAGTTTCTTGCAACAACACTTGGTGGAAAAAGCTACAGTAACAGCTTTGCTCCTAACTTTGACCATGTCACGGGACAAGTAATTAGTTGTTTTTCTGCAAGAGGACAAAAGACGACTTTACAGTGTAAACCAATAAGCAACTCATAACTTCCAGAGAGATTCAGGAAAAGCCTAGAAAGAATATGACAAGTTGAACAGATGCTACTCTGTATACAAGCATTATCACCAAGTTGAGTCATTCCATTGTTTGTAAGAAATTATTGATTTTGAGTAGCTATTTCCATGAAAGGCAGATCTAGAATGTACTAAATTATAAGGGCATACGACATATCTGCCTGTGCTAACCCGGCCTACTGATTCACTGATTCAAGTCAGCCCAGCTAATAAATTGTCCATCCCAAACTGGGAGAAGACTCCAGTCCATTTAACCTATTAGATCAAACAAACTTTAATCCCTACGCCACATGTCTGCAAGGGGTTCATTTACATGTTAACAGATGAACCCATAGCCAAACTGCTCATTAAATATTTGATGTCAGTTTGTTAATAAACAAGTTATTCAATTTGGAACAAGAATTCAAACAATACATGTTTTTATTATATTCTGAGAATTCAAACGATATCACATTATTATTCCATTATGGCAGTATCACATTCCGAGATTTTGCAATAAAGTCCAGCAAAATATTATTATATTCAAGGCTGTAATTATATACTTCCTCTCAATATTTAAATTTATTTTCAGCCAAAATCTCTCTGTCGGGACCTGCCTTATCTTAGAGACTTAGATTATAAGTTAAAATTCACATCTCCTAACTCAAATATCCAAACAAAAGGTAATCAAACATTATAATTAAAGGTATTCACTACCTAAACTAGCTGGCCACATTTTGCACAAAAATGCTGAAATCAATTCGACTCTGGAGGTCAGAGATGTCAAAAAATGAGCATACTACACCTAGTTACTCCAAAATTTGCACCCCTAAGTATTACAATCTATAAAGAAGTGAACCTGATATTTTAGTCAACTTTCCTATTGAAGTAAGTAGTTATTTAAGCAAGTAATTATTGAACCATCTAGAGCTTGTTCACAATATTTTATAAAATAACTAAAAGCAGCTTTGTTATCGATATACCACCTAAACTTTGTGTTCTGGTCTGTTTATTCAGCTTAACAAATGCATAAAAACAAGCTCTTAAGAGCTTGTTCACAGACCATCAGGGATACTATTTCACGTATAGCTCCATCCAACAAGTGTCAAACTACCCACAGCCTCCCCCAAAAGGAAATACTGGGAGAAAAAAAAAGAAAAAGCAGCGCACAAAATGATGATGATCAGCTATAACTTCTAAAATCTCATTCGGCCCTCAATCCTTAAAAAAGCATTCCCTAATTCGGTCATCATAGATAATAACATGAAATGCAAAAAACAAACTCTTATCCTACCCGACTCAGAACAAACGATACGTAGGAAACAAATTAACCAGCTGAAACGATTATCCAAATTGAAGAAGTTCAATGCAATACAACAGTCCGAAATTTTTGAAACCAAAAGCCAACTCAAAAAGAACTATAGGGAATTTCAAAGTAAATAAATAAAAACTAGCTCTTCCTCACCAAATCGCACCAAGAAAAGCAAAAATTCAGAAAAATCGTAAATGAGAGATAATTCAAAACAATCGTACCTGAAAATTTCGACAAGAAACCCCAGAATTAGAAGTCCAAAGAAGCAAGGAACATAATTGAGGTGGGAATCTGAATGGGTTCCGAAATTGATAAATGGGATCACTCACCGGCGTCCCGAATAAGTGAACGGCAGCGACTGCGCTCTGGCCCTTTAGGTTCCCTGTTAGAAGTGTGCAAGTTGGCTAATCCACGCGCCATTACACCGCTTGTAACTCACTCGTTAGCATCACTGTCGATGCGCCTTATGTGCGTGCACTCCACTTGTGGGCCTGATAGGGGAGGCAAATCTATCTGCTTTTCCTAATTTGTCTTTCGCTGCTCAGGAGGAAGTTCATTCGAGGGATTCATTTTGTCTAGTTATATTCAGGTATTTATTATAATATAATATTTT
>JAODPA010069514.1:0-23395 GCA_025585075.1 Nepenthes mirabilis | reverse complement strand
TAATTAGAAAAATAGTAAGCCATGATTTTAGTTAATATAACCCTACCGTATATTGACCTCGTTTCTAGAAAAATTAGGTGTTGATGTCGTGTCATATTCATGTCCTATGTCTATGTCTATGTCTATACTTGGTGGCACGGGATAGTTAGACAATTATGGAGAATAAATTGTACAACTTTGAGAAATTTTGTACCTGTTCTTTGGAATACCCGAATTTGGAAAGATAATCGATGGCATTGAGTACAGCACGCTTGTATGCAACGCTTGCGTCGAGATAATGTTGCCTTCCACTCTCGTCGACACTGATGCCCTCGAATACCAACCATTCTGAGAACCTTGGCTCAACAGGACCAATCTCAAAGATTGGGTTAACGTGGAGAGAGGTTGGTCCCATGGGCGTGAGGTATTCTTTCATTCCACCTCTTATGATATCACACCTGATGAATGGGATCCTCGATTTAGGTGTAACCTTTAAAAAACGTGGATCATAGGGGTCTCAGAATGACCTGATTTATGCATTCTTACTCCTGTAATATAAATAGGTAGCTTTTGTGGTTTAAACCCAGAACCTCCAGATCACAATCAATAATAGCTTACTGTTTTTCCAAGGCTTGCCCTCTTATAGACGTAGTTGCAAGGGGTAGATGGAACAAACAGATCTAAAACAGATAGATTACTAATATGGTAGCATCTATGATCATGGATAAAAAATAGCAATATTGGTGACTAACATATCAGTATTAGATATGTCAGATAATATATATCAATATTGTATATATCAAAAAAAATTTCTAAAAATCTTAAGTTAGTAGGACCATATCTGTTAATATATTGGCCAAATATCAGTAATATCAACTAATATTCAACATAACTATTGAATATTGCATTATATTGTTAATATGGCGATGAATCATAGATAGATTATTTCTATGGTTGAAACCCATTACCTCTAAGTAATGAATCATATCTGTTTTTCCAAGCCTTGCTCTCTTATAGATGTAGTTTTATAAAGTAGATGGAACAAATAGATCTAACACATACATATTATTAATATGAAAGCATTGTGATTATGGATGAAAATATAGGTAATAATTATAATCATATCAGTATCAAATATATTAGTCAATACATATCGATATCGGATATATTAGAAAAAAAATCAAAAATTATAAAATAAAAGGATAGTATTAACTGATATATTGCGATATTATCACAGTATCAAGAAATATCGATATCGAAAACTTGATATTGATACGTATTGGCTGCTATTTATATATATTATTGCGATAGTATATGTGAAAATATGCAAAATACCTAGAAAGACTACCTTAAGAATGAAATGGCACTTTCCTTAAGCAATGTGATTTGCATGTGATATAATATTGACGCTAAGCTAAAGATGAACGCTATCAGTATATTAATAATATCGCATCTTGTTCATAAATATGTAAAGTTTGGGGGATGAAGAAGATGTACTTGAGCTCGAGAAAGCCACTCATCTCGATCGCCCCACAGAAAGCTATTTCTCCGTCGCCCTGTGAGAAGTGCATGTCTCCTGTACTAAGATTTGCTCCTTCTACAAAAACTGGAAGGTAAATCTTTGAACCTCTGCTAAGATTCTTGATGTCGCAATTTCCGCCATTTTCTCTTCCTGGCAGTGTTCTTGCAGCCTCTCTAGCAGCTTTTTCCCATTCAGGAGTCCCCTCTTGGATCTACTTATGACAATAATTAGATCATGCATGGAATAAAATTTTAGTTCATAATCAATATCGGCCTGTATATATTGGAATCGCCTCCCTGTTACCAAAAAAATTTGTGATACATTGCCGTATCAATGATATATTATAATATATATCAGCCAATATTTTCCCATCAATATATGATTTGCAAAAAAAATTATTTTTGATATGTCTAATATTGATACTAATATAAGCTCCCTATGAATCTAACGGTCAATACTAAAACTTTAACAAATAAATAGTAGATGTTAAATAGCCCTTTAAATTACCTGATATAGTCTCCACAATTGATTCGTTCAACTTCTAAGTATGACCGTTGAGTTTACGGAAATCTAAATACGTGGGAAAAGCTTAACAACTCTCAGATTTTTGTAGGCAGATTGGTTAAAATTGCACACATTGAGGAACTTGGCTACAAAATAAATTCATGGACTAGTGATTTCTATCATACACAAGCAATTTGTTGATGTATAAATGTAAAGCTTTGTGAGATTTGAACCACTTATGGATAGTCAAAATTATCACATTACAATCAATAATGTGATATTAAATATTCATAATAAAATTAAATTCATACTTAAAGTTCTTAACTTGAAGAAGTTGAAATCAATTTCTCTTTCTTCACCTTTATCTCTATTCCTTCATGATAATTACAGAATATTAAGTGTAAAGAGTTCGTGTGTATTTTTCTAGAATGCTTCTTAAATTCAGAGTCAATGTAAGTTTTCAGAACTTCTTTCAATTCAAATTTGAGAGCCGCCCTACATAATTTAGAATAAACTACCACTTAATATCCTTAATAAATGATAAGTAATTATGCCATTCATAGAATAGAATGATGATTGAATCCTTAATTACATTAATATACTTCTGTAATTAAGTGGCACTTGAGGTTCTGGAGGAACTTCCCCCATCCATGGTGTGTCCGTCCGGTTACTGGGGACTTGGATCACTAGCCTCATATCGCCCATGTCCACTACTAGGCAGTAAATGTCGGGTTCTGGACCCACTGAGGGGTCATCGCCGCGGGCAACGTCATCTCTTGCTGGGGCACTAGCTTATCCCCTAGTGTTTACCATCTTGTTGCGAAGGAATGAGTATAAGAAGAAAATGCTAATCTTCTCGTCTCATTACCACAGACGGTGCCAATATTATATACTGGGTTCCCAATTATCGTACGTATTAGGGAGCTTTCGGATTTCTAACTCGGATCGGATTTCGAATAAGTCCAATCTCCGTCACTCTGAATCTAGAACCTATACAACACAACTAACAAATAAGAGGTCAGGGGCCCGACGGTATTTTCTCCCATAAAAAACACTCCGACGCTCAGGTCAGCAACTTTCCACAATGAACGGAAAGGGGCGCACGCTTAGAAGTGCATTAAAATATGCTATGAGTACGCAGGGAGTGCGTGGATGTAGGAATGAGAGATTGGTGAGCGGGTAATGGGGAGCCTGGTTCCTAAAATGAACCGTAGAGGGTGGCTGTCTGCAATGACCCGTGGTGGGTTGGAAAAGTACAAGAGCTAGCTGTATTTTAGAGAGCTGGTGCTTGTGAGAGCATATGTTTGAAGGCCAGGCTCCGGCTTCTTGGGTCTGGATTGACCGATTAATCCCCCCTCTTCTATAAGCGAAGAGAGAATTTATGGCTCATCTACTAGGAGTTCTTGCCGCAAGAATTCTTCTTGTAGGGATTCGTTGGCCGCCGATCGTTGACGGCGGTTGCCGCTGTTTCAATTGTCGCCTTACGGCTGCAAGTAGACTGCCAGACATCGCAAGTCATGCTTGGTCCACCTCTTGAGCTAGGATTGGCCAAAGAACTGTGGGTAGCGGCGTGAGCTGTTGTTGGCAGTGTTGACCCTCTCCCCATTGGTTCGTTTCCTCTGCGCCACCACTGTCACACAATAGCTGCATTAATGGGCTGCAGGCGACGCCCATTGGCTGCGAGTATGAGCCGCCATGTGGGTTATTCTGGGATGCAAGGCTGGATCCGCCGTTTGGGCCGTCGCTCCACGGGTCGGGCTTAGAATTTCCTTGGGCCTTCGCACTAAACCCATCACAAGCCCCCATGCCTGGATCGACCCGTGGTCATGGCCTAGCATGTCCTTCTGGGTCCGGCTTGCAGTCGCTCACCTTCCCTCAAGATGCACCAATATTTGTCATCTTTCAGTTTCATGCCTTCCCTAGGCGGTCGCACAAGTTTTTCTGGCGCCGCAGTGATTCGATACTTGGGATGGAAGGATTCGCATGCTTGAGGTTGCGTTAGATTTGAGGACTTTTCTGTTTCATGAAAGATGCCCGCAGGATAGCATGCCCCATTAAGTGCTGGAAGTGCGCCAATTTGCCCATAAATAGGAGGGCCCTTCAACCGATATGGTTCATCCCTTAGCTGACTTTGGAGAAGCAATGCGAGGGTCTTGGTTCATTCCGCCTCTGGTGGGGGTCCGTGAAGGAATCAGATGAACTAGTTGGAGTCCCAGAGCTTCAAACGAAGATTGTCCTCACGCCTCTGTCGCGGGTGATTCTTCAAGCTAACAAGGGTGGCTCGGCCACACTGCCAATGTCGTATGCCTCCCCCCATGAAGCAAAGTCCCCCAATGTGCAGTGGGATCACGGCGGAGCTATCTCGGGGGGCTTTACCTCCGGTGTAGCGCGTTGCCTAGGTCTCCACTTCACTTGGATCACATGTCGGCTGGGGAGGTGGTAGAGAGTGGAGTCCCGGCAGGGGAAGAGCAGGTTCTTTTTCTGCATCCCCGCTGGAGGCTCTCGTGTTTGGTGCCCTGACACGCACGGACCTGTTAGAGTATCCAGCTCCAGATCATTCTGAAACCAGAGGGCGCTGTTAGTTATACTTTGCAGCTACAGGCTGCTGTAAAAAAAGTTATTAATGATCCATATAATGAAACTTAACACTTAGCTGCTCCGCTTATTTTCCGTTACTTGTTATGTTTGAATGGTCGGTTCCTTCTTGCGTGTGTCCGTCTCAAGTAGCCAAGTAGAGGTAGCCATATCTCAGCTGAGCGCCATATCTGACGTAGCCAAGTAGAGGTACAAGTCTTCACCCATGCATGGTGAACTCGGAAGAGGTGGGCTGACGATGTACGCCTTTAGCTCTTTGAAAGCTTCCTCACACTCATCGGTCCACAGGAATCCGGACGATTTCATCCCCCTAAGCACCCTGAAGAATGGCAAGTATTTCACTGCGGACTTAGCTAGGAACCGCGAGAGAGCTGCCAGTCGTCCTGTAAGCGTCTGTACTTCCTTCACCGTTCACGGAGGGTTCATGTTGAGGATGGCACTAATCTTCTCCTGGTTCGTTTCTATGACGCGTTGTGACACGACAAAGCCTAAGAACTTTCTGGAGGTCATTCCGAATGCACATTTGGCAAGGTTGAGCTTCATTCTGTGTGCCTGGAGGACCTGGAAGGTCTCCTCTAGGTCACGAATGTGGTCACCGATGAGCCTACTCTTCATGAGCACGTCGTCTACGTATACTTCCACGTTCTTCCCGATCTGAGATTCGAACATCTTGTTCACTAGACGCTGATAGGTTGTCTCGACGTTCTTGAGGCCAAAGGGCATCACTTTATAGTAGTATGTCCCCTGGTCGGTCATGAAGGAGGTGTACTCTTCATCATCCTAGCACATCCTGATCTGGATGTAACTTGAGTAAGCCTCCATGAAGCTCAGGAGCTCGTGTCCGGATGTGGAGTCCACCAACTGATCAATCCGAGGGAAAGGGAAACTATCCTTTGGGCAAGCTTTGTTTACGTCAGTGAAATTCATGCACATTCGCCACTTGCCGTTGCTATTTCTCAGAAGCACGACATTGGATAGCCAATCTGGATATTGAACCTCCTTAATGAATCTAGCGTTCAACAATCTTTTTACTTCCTCCCTTATAGCTACCAACTTCTCGACGAAGTGGTCCCTGCGCTTCTACTGCATGGGCTTGTGGCCAGGATCAAGGCCCAACTTGTGGACCATTACTCCGGCCGGTATCCTGAGCATGTCAGCAGAAATCCATGCGAACATGTCAGAGTTCTTCTGCAAGAAGGTGATTAGTTGATCATAGTCGGCAAGAGGTAGAGAGCTGCCAACATGTACGCACTTTTCTGGTTTGGCAGGATCCAGAAGAATTATTTTGGTTGCTTCTCCTGACTAGGCTTATTGTAGCATGGCTTCATCGCGGAGATCCAAGTCTCCATCCAGGTGGTTTGGCGCTGCTGAATCAACTTGGGACAAGTAACACGTCCATCCCATCACCTAGTCCCCGAGCACCTCTCCTTTGCCGTACAAGGTTGGGAACTTCACCTTTTGATGAGGCATCGAAGTAACAGCCCTGAAGGCCATGAGGAAGGGTCTACCAAGGATAGCGTTGTAAACGGGTGGTAGATCGACGACGAGGAACGTTAGCTCTCGCGTTGCAACACGCGGGTAAGTTCCCATCGTGAACTCTAGCTAGATTATTCATTGTACAGGTACAGGTTCGTTATCCAAGCCATATAGAGGGCCATCGGCCTCTTTCATTTGGCTTTGCCTCAATCCAAGCTTAAAAAAGACACCAAAAGTTCAGCAAATTCTAAGAGCTTCTATTATCAACGAAGACCCGTTTTAATTAGTTGTCAATCATACCATTTGAAACGAAAGCAGATACAAAAGGGGGATCAGAATGGGGGAAGGTTACATGAGCCATATCGTCACTACTAAAACTAATGACATCACTCCTATTCCCTATCTTCGCACTCTTACTGTTGGAAGTCTGCTCAGTCTATGTCTGCCTACTGCCCTTGGCTGGCGCAGTTGAGACCATGCTGATCACGCCGACGGCGGTACAGTTCCTAGGAGGCTCGCTCGCCTCGCCTTTTGAGCCTACGTGGGCCTGCCCTAAACCCTTCACAAACTGTTTGAGGTGTCTGCGATGGATTAGATCTTCTATTTCCTACTACAGGGTTCGGCAGTTCTCCGTGGAATGTCCGAGGCAGCAGTGATACTGGCAGTACTTCATCTAGTCACCGCCGCTTAGACCCTTCGGTGCTTTCGGTCATTTAAAGAACTTCTTGTCTTCTATCTGCATCAAGAGGTTCGTACGAGCATCGTTCAGGGGAGTCAGGGACGCTGGCCAGTACTACTTCCTAGATCCCGACGAGGGCCGCGGCTGTTTGCGGCGTTCCTAGAAGCGGCTATTGTCACTGTTCCTCTTCTTCCCGATGGCTGGCTTTGGCCCTTCCAGAGGGTGGTTCACGAGCTCGGGACGCTTTGCCTCGTTGGCTTCCTCCACCAAGATGTAGACTTGGGCGATGGCTTCTGCTTCCCTGAAAGACTGAGGCCTCTGATGTGACAAGTGCTTGAAGAAATCCCCGGCCGCCAGTGTTGCTACGAAGGCATTGAGTTTCACTCGTTGGAGAGCTGGGGGATCCTGTGCGCCTCAGTGATGAAGTGGTTGAGGAATCGCTTCAGGCTTTCATCCGTCCTCTGACGGCGGCGGACAATGTGCCACGGCTACTTCTCTTCGACTGGAGGCAAACTGGTTCAGGAAGCTATCCACAAACTCGTTAAGGAGCGGATGGAGTTCGGGGGGAGGCCATGGAACCGGGGCAATGCGTCCCCCCTAAGGGTGACGGGGATGCACTGGCACATCACGGCCTCACTCGCTGCTTGGAGAGATAGGTGGGTATGGAAGCAATTGAGGTGGTCCATCGGGTCCGTACCCCTCCAGAGTTGGCATCTTAAACTTGCGGTGGAGCAGCTAGGTCCGGAGATCCATGGCGAAGGGTGACCTTCGCAGGTCAGCGGAAGACCGCGTCGGTCTTTCCTTGTGCAAGAGGTCCCAGAGTACTTTCGCATTCTTCTCCATTGGTAGGTCGGACCCGCTCCTCCGCGCATTAATGATGTTGCAGATCTCCGTGTGACCGTGCTGGTTCGGGTGAGCTTGTTGGTTGCGGTGGCTTTCTGAGCGAGGTGGCTACGCGCTGTTCGAGTCCGCAGCAGTTTGCCTCCTTTCGCAGCAAGAGCTACGGGGGTTACGCCGCTCCGAGCTCTCCTCCGGCTCTTCCCAGCTAGAGCGGCTTCTAACCAAAGACTTGGCCCTACTACCAGAGGTCGCCTGGGCTTCGACATTGTCAAGCCTAGCTGTTCTGCCCCTGAGGGCTCTGGTGCAATGCCTTCCTTGCCTGGAGGTTGGCGCCTAAGGTGTTGGAGGAGCATCCCCCATCCATGGTGTGCCCGTCCGGTTACAGACGGCCTAGATCACCAGCTTTATATCGCCCATGTCCGCTGCTAGGCAGTGAATGTCGGGCTATGGACGGACGTCTGCATGGCTACCTACTGAGGAGTCGTCGCCGCGGGCAATGGTATCTCTTGCTGGGGCACTGGCTTGTGCCCCAGTATTTACCATCTTGTTGCGAAGGAATGAGTATGAGAAGGAGACGCTAGGCTTCTTGTCTTGTTCCCACAAACGGCGCCAATATTGCGTCATGGGTTCCCAGTTGTCGTACGATTACGGAGCCTTTGGATTCCTAACTCAGATCGAATCTCAAACAGGTCCGGTCTCCGTCACTTTGAACGTGAAACCTACACAACATAACTAACAAACAAGAGGTCAGAGGCTCGGCGGGATTTCTCCCTCTGAAAATACTCCGACGCTCATGTCAGCAACTTCCCACAATGAACGGAAAGGGGCACACACTTAGAGGTGTGCGAAAATATGCTATGAGTACGTATGGAGTGCATGGATGCAGGAATGGAAGATTGGTGAGCAGGTAATGGGAGACCTGGCTCCCGGATTGCACCGTAGAGGGTGGCTGACTGCAATGACCCGTGGTGGGATGGAGAAGTAGGAGAGCTGGCTGTGTTTCAGAGAGCTGGTGCTTACAATAGCGTATTTCTCAACGCAAGGCTCTGGTTTCTCGGGTCTGGATTGATCAATTGATCCCCCCTCTTCTATAAGCGAAGAGGGAATTTATGGCTCCTCCGCAGGGAGTTCTTTGCGCGAGAATCCTTCTTGTAGGGATTCATTGGCTGCTGATCATTGACGGCGGTTGCCGATGTGTTAATTGTCACGTTGCGGTTGCAAGTGGACCGCCGAACATCACAGGTCACGCTTAGTCCATCTCTTACACTGGGATTGGCCGGAGAACTTTTAGCAGCGACGTGAGTCGTGGTTGGTAGCGCTAACCCTTTCCCAATTGGCTCATTTCCTCTGTGCCACCACTATCGCCCGACAACCGCATTAATGGGCTGCAGGCGACGCCAATTGGCTGCGAGTAAGGTCTGCCACGTGGGTTTTTCTGGGATATTGGGCTGGATCCGCCGTTTGGGCCATCGCTCCGTGGGTTGGGCTTGGAATTTCATTGGGCTTTCACACCGGACCCAACAACTTTTTTCAATCAATGAATATGCCTATAAGAAATTATTATAAATCTCTAATAAAATATAAAATAAATCTCTAATAAAATATATGAAAAACGGACTTTTTGTCCCAATGTATACAACAATATTCCGAACTAGTACACAACTAGCAAAAGTAGTACAGAAAATAAATATTCAATACACGTAAAAAATATTTATCTTTAGATATAATAACAATGATATACATAACACATATACGATAATAAGTAATAGTAAAAAGACAATTTTTATGACGAAGGAAAAACACGATACCCACGGTAATCGAAAAAAATCGTCTGGACTTCAACTGCAAGAGAATAAATCCACTATAAAAATCAACTTACAGATCGGGTGGTATAGACGCGCTAACCTAGCCGACTTATTTCCGTCTTGTGATCCCTACCAAGGAACTCATTGGATTTGCTCGGGGCAACGAAATTGGACGTCTTCCAGTCTTCACGTCGATCTTCTCTCACGAACCGCTTAATGATCAAATGCCACTGGAACTCTGTGTTCACACCACCGACGTAATCACGAAGATTACATAACAAGTAGAGATGTAAATAGGAGACCACGTTGAGAGGAGAAAACTTTATCAATGGAATACGAGTATTAGTATCAAGTTTTCTCAACAATGGAGCATAAAGAAATGGCTTTGCAAGAGAGAAAAGCTCTTCAAAATTCCACTGGAAGAAGTTAGGGTTTCAAAAATATAAGACATATATATATGAAGCCAAAAATGATTTCAAAAATAATGAGCCGTTAGACACTAAGACCCGCACTACTTGAGCGCGCGGCAAGCGTGGGTTAGGTTTAGGAAACTTCGGGTGCGGGTGCTCAAGCGCAAATGGGGCGCACAGCCAGTGCTCGCTTCTATTAAATGCGCTCGCTGTCCGCTTCGGGCGCTCACCTAGCGCACGTGGCATGGGGTGTGCCTAGATGGCGCCTCGGGTGCCGATCTTGGGAAGGGCCGAAACAGATAATAATGCGGCGTGAACACTGAGATGTGACAATAACGATCATATAGCATGAGGCAGGTGAAAGTCTTCCAAGAAAGGGTAATGTTGCAGATAATCAAACGCCCCCACGAAGTTATAGAATGTGCCAATACACAAGGCGACTAACAATCTCCCCCTTTGGCAATTTCGTGACAAAACCCCATAACAAAGCAAAAAAAATATATATGATAAGTACGAGTTCGAACACCACCGAGATAGAACTCATGTACATCAAAATCTACACCTACTAAAAAATAAATATAATACAAGTGAAAAAGAAACTATACTATAGAAACTACACTATCTCTGCGGTGTCGATGTTGTGGCTGCCGCGCCCAAACTGTGACTGTGTTGCCTGGTCAAACATAATTAGTACACAAATATGAAACGATATAACCATGCACAAAAAGTAATAGCAACAATTTCGACAGAACAGAACTGGAAACAGAAGAAGTACATCACAATAAATGAATATCCATAATACAAATAAAATGAGCATCCTTCCCCTAATAAAAATAATAGCGCCCCCTAACAACATAAAGAAAGGCTCCCCCTAACATCAAGGGTAGCAAAACTGATCTCCTTCTTTTTGTCACGAAGAGCAAAAGATAGGGAATCACTCAGAGAGATTTCCGAAGGGACCGCCGAGAAGAGGAGGAACGAGGGGCGGCTACCACGGGATAACCGAATGGATCCTCCCGCGTAGGGTGTCAACAGTCAAGGCACTTAAGGACTTCTGATTGAAGCTGATCCTGAGTCTCCGCCACGTGGTGAAGCCGGGATGCCATCTACTATTGAGTATCCTCCATGCGATGAAAAAAGACTGAAAAAACGCGAAGAGGTAGATGTAGCTGAGCGGGAGAGGCGCGAGGGGCTGGGAGCGAACGGGTCGACTGTGTCTAGAGAGGAGGGAGCCGCAAGACAAGAATCATCGAGGAAATCATTGGATGATGGGGAAGGCTGACGAGTGTGGGAGCAACTTTACTCGAAGGTGGAGCAAGCGATAGAACGACCAAGAGATGCTCGAGGAAGATCCGAATACTGAACGCCTACTGACCCAAGAAGGTGCTGAATGAGACAACCGTGTGGAAGGTTGTCATCCTTCTTGGAGTGAAAATGAGCAAGCATGTGACAATACAAGTAGGTCAGAAGGCTAATCGTCTAGCCAGGGTGACATCACTAGGTCAAGGGAGGGACCATTTGTCGCAGGGATATGCAGCAACGTCGACACAAGGGATGCTTATGGTGGCGGAAAGCACATCCCGGTTAATCCGGAGGTGACTCCCCCTCACAAAGGTAGAGAAGGCATCGAAGGAGACATCGTGTATATTTGAATCGAATTCTTGAACAATAATGAAAATAAAAGTAATCAAATTAGTGAGGACCGGTTCCCAATGACGGTCAGTGAAGGGGGGCGAGATATCTGGGTCAAGGAGAGCGAGAGCAACTTCACGCTAAATAGATAGCTGCCGCTGGGATATCCGGAAAGTAAATAGTGAAGCGGCGTCAGCACTAAGAAAACGATCCGGGTCAAACTGGCCACTGGTACGGGAGCGCTTACAGAGGCCTTCTTGGAAAATGTTTTCTGGAGAGCCGACGTCCGGAACAAAACACACGCACACACACAAAATTGGTACAAACAAAAGAAACACAGCAGGCAGACGGCACAGAGAGGGTCGCACATCAAGGGCACCCCAACATGGGATAGGCACCGCGCCCCTGTCAACACCGGCTAGAAGCAGGGTGCAGCGGGTCCAGGCCCCACGTTCGAGCAACTGGAAAAACAGAGAGCGGCAAGGGGTTTGGCTGCGGGGTGTTACATGCAGGCAGAGAGGAAAGAGTGGCCACCACCGACGGCACCGTCACGGGCCGTATGGGGCAACACGACTCAACGCCGGGAACCCAACATCGACACATGGAACCAGTGCACGAGGGCAGCATCAGAACACAAAAACAGGACAACAAAGGCCCGGCCGTTCCACAGCGGTGAACTAGGTACGGGGCGACCCAAAACAGAAACAATGAACAAGCGGAAGGACCACCGTCGCACATGGGGGTCGCCAGCGAACGCCATTGATGGCGAAGTGAAAAGCAGTTATTGACGTCAGGAAAGGAGAGAGAATAGAAATTACCTAGATTTCGGCTCAGATCAGCTAGTGAGGAGACGATCTACAGAGTGGCCGGTTGATAATGGGAGTGTCGGACGAAAGCAGAGTGGCTAGGATTTAGAGAAAACGAGAGAGAGAGAGAGAGACGGCTGTGAGAGAGATGAAAGCAGAGTGTGGTGAAAAGGAGAAGGCCGGCGGTGATGCTGTAATTTGATGTCTCCTTGTAATTTTTTTTTCGTGGAAATAAACGTTTGACGTGGAAATTATTACTATAATAATAATTATTATTATTATTATTTTTAAGAAATATGGGTCATTTCTCGGGAGGTGAGCAAACACCAATAGCGATTTGTAAAAATTTAAAATGCACACTGTCTAAGGGTTTGGTGAAGATATCGGCTAGTTGATGGTTGGTGGGAATATGTTCAAGTGAAATGACGCGAGTTTCCACAAGCTCACGAATGAAATGGTGTTGAATATCGATATGTTTTGTGCGGGAGTGTTGGACAGGATTTTTATAGATATTTTTAGTACTAGTATTGTCACAATAAATGAGCATGATATCCTGGACAATATGGTAATCAAGAAGTATTTACTTCATCCATATGAGTTGGGTCCAACAACTCCCCGCGGCAATGTGTTCGGCTTCGATAGTAGATAATGAGATAGAATTATATTTCTTACTCATCCAAGCGACCAAGTTGGAGTCGACATAAAAACATCTACCGGAGGTGCTCTTACGATCATTAATACTGCCGGCCCAATCGGCATCAAAATAGCCGGCCAGGGCAAAATTTGGGTCGTTTGAGAAAAGAATCCCATAATCGGAGGTCCCGTTGATGTAGCGAATGATACGCTTAACAACACTTAAATGGGATTTTTTTTAGATCGGATTGATATCGAGCGCAGACACCGACACTTAATGCAATGTTAGGTCGGTTAGCGGTAAAATACAGGAGATTGCTGATCATACTTCTATAAAGAGTTGTATCGATGCTCTTGCCTGCAAGATCATGATCCATTTTTGAGGAGGTACTCATGGATGACCAGGTATGTTTGTAGTTATCAAGATTGAAACGTTTGACAAGATCCTTGACATACTTGACTTGGGAAATGAACATACCGTAAGAGAGTTGCCGAATTTATAAGCCAAGGAAATATGTAAATTCTCCGACCATACTCATTTTGAATTCCAAAGCCATACAGTCAGCAAAGAAATAAGCATGACAACAAAAACAATGTCATCAACATACACTTGAGCTACCAATATACATTTTTCGGTCATTTTTACAAATAAAATTTTGTCAACATTGCCCCGAACAAAACCATGATCACTAATGTACAAGGTGAGACGCTCGTACCAAGCTCTGGGAGCTTGCTTAAGACCGTAGAGAGTCTTTTTTAATTGGTACACATGGTCTGAAAATGGAGGATTTATAAAGCCCTTTGGTTATTCAACATAGACTTCCTCTTGAATGAACCCATTTAGAATGGCACTTTTTACCTCCATTTGATACAGTTTGAATCGCATGGTACAGGCAATGGACAGAAGAATACGAATAGATTCGAAACGAGCCACAGGGAAAAAAGTCTCGTTATAATCAATGCCTTCCATTTGAGTATATCTTTGAGCAATAATGCGAGCTTTATTTTAGGTGATATTTTCATTTTCATCAATTTTATTTTTGAAAATTCATTTGGTCCCGATGATATTTGTATGTGTAGGATGGGGAACCAAGGACCAAACATCATTTCTCACAAATTGATTCAATTCCTCATGCATGGTATTTGTCTAGCACTCATCGGATAAGGCCTCTTCAACCTTTTTAGGTTCGATGTACGCGACATAACAGGTCTAGGCGAGCTGATTTAGAACTCAATGACGCAACCTCATACCTTCACTCAAATCGCCTAGCATAAGGTCATTAGGATGATTGAGCTTAACTTTGGCAGAAGGTTCCTTTGTGGAAATAGCATTAGGAGTTGCTTACTCAATATCTGAAAATGCTGAGTCAGGTGAAGATTCAGCAGAATCATCCTCTTTATCAGTACAGTCACGGCTTTCAGGATGCTCATAAGGGATATCGTTTACAACAATATTAATGGATTCTATAACCATTTGAGTGCATAGATTGTAAACCCGATAGGCTCGACTGGTTAGAAAATATTCCAAAAATATTCCTTCATCACTCTAAGTCAAACTTTCCTAAGTTTTTCCTATCTCGTAAGATAAAACATTAGCTATCAAAGATATGGAAATATTTAATGTTGGGTTTCTTTTCTTTCTAAAGTTCATATGGGATTGTTTCTATTCCAGATCTTATGTAGACCCGGTTAATTATGTGACAAGCTGTATTCATGGCTTCGCCCAAAAATGCATGGCAACCTTTTTACACTGCATCATAGTTCTGGCCATTTCTTGGATGACATGATTTTTGCATTCAACAATACCATTTTGTTGAGGGGTGATAGGAGAGGAAAATTCATGATGAATTCCTTCTTCATTACAGAAATTTTCAACATTTGAATTTTCAAATTCCTTTCCATGATCACTACAAATTCTAATGATGAAAGTTCCTTTTTCGTTAGTGAGTTTTTTTCATGAAATTTTAATGTGATCAAATGTGTCAAACTTTTCTTGGAGAAGGTCTATCCAAGAATACCTAAAGTAATCATCAACGACCACTAGAATTTACTTTTTACCTCATAAACTTTCAATTCTAGAAGGTCCCACAAAATCTATATGAATCAGTTCCAAGGGACAAGAAGTTTGAATATTTCCAACAGAGGGATGACTGGTTCTGGTTTTTTTACCAAGTTGACAGGGCCCACATACGTGGTGTTTGACATTTGCTAATTTTGGAAGGCCCTCAACACAGTTGTTCTTAGATATTTTGGCCAAATTTTTAAAGTTTAAGTGCCCAAGCCGTTGATGCCACAATTCAACGGAATTGACTTTAGCGGGTTGACATTCTAAGACGGGACTTGGGTTTATCCCGTAGAGATTATTGAGGATTCTCCTGCCTTCCAACATGACAGAGCCATTAGTGTCATAAATGCAACATTTGTCTTGATGGAATCTTACTTCAAAGTTCTCGTCACACAATTGGCTAATACTTAAGAGGTTTGATTTAAGGCCAAAGGCATACAAAACATTACACGGTTTCGAGAACCCTGAAATATTAATTAACCCTTTTCCAAGAATAGGAGCCTTCACTCCATCACCAAAAACCATCGTCCCATCGGGATGGTCAACCAGAGAAGAAAACATGGCTTTATTACCACACATATGTCTTGAACATCCACTGTCTAGATACCGTAGTAAATGATTTTGAGCTTTGACTGCAATATGCGCAACTTTACATGGGTAAATTTTCGAAATTTGTTTTAGATCGCACTTCTTTACCTATATTTTATTTCCCGAATTAACCTTTCGATCTAATCTTTTCACGTGACTTTTTAACTGTTGAACATGATTTACCAAGTTTCTCATCTTGGTCCCTTGTCTTTGATTGTACAGTAGATTTATGGTATAACAACAAGGACGTATGTACCAATTTGTCTACATGCATGGCATGTAGGCACAAATTTAGGGATGATATTAGATTTTCTATAATAATGTTGAAAGTGAGTATTATATTCAAATGTTTGCAAGAATCTCGCGGGTTGACTTACAAATATTTTATTCTTGGGTTTAGGCCAGGATTTTGATCTAGTGCAATTCTCAACACATTTAAACATGATTTTTGAAATTTTTGAAGAACTCATATTTTTATGGGGAGGTTTTGTAGCAGGAACAAAGATAGGTTTTGAATGTTTATCATGTTTGGTCCCGTTCTCAAATAACCCAAGCCCTTTTTATTTCCAGCATACTTTTCCAATCCCAACATATGATCTAACTTTTGAGTTCTATTTGGGAATTTTGTAAAATCACTTTTAGCATTTTCAAGTTCGGATTGCAAAGATTTTATCTTAGCACGTAAGGTCTCATTCGTCATTTCCAGTTTTTGATATTCAACAGTGAACCATTTAAATTTTGTTGTGAGTTCTACTTTGTCCTTCACTGTCTCAGTTAGTTTTTCAGTAAGGAATTTATTAAACTTCTTGACATTTAAACATTCCCGAAATAACTTGTTATAAGCCTCTTGCAGACCATCAAATTCATCATCTAATTCCTCATGAGAAAAATCCGATTATTCTAGTTTTGCACTCATAACTTCATCGCCATTTATAACCGAAGTCATGAAGGCCATATAATTTACTTCGTCATCTTCCGAGGATTTTTCCTCTTTTTCCTTTCTGACGTTTAAAGTTTGGACACTTGATTCGGATATGACCGAGGCTGTGACATTCATGACATTGGATTCCTTGGGATTTCTTATATTTAAAATCTTTAGCTTCCTTTTTATCTTTCTTGATTGAAATGTGAGATAAATCGTTTCCTTTGGAGGGTCGTTTGCTATTCTTATTTTTAAAAAAAAATTTTAAAGTTTTTGACGAATAGTGCAAAATCCTCATCACTACATGCTTCATCGTCCGAGTGACGATTTTTCTCTTCCTTTACAGTTTTCAAGGCAATTGATTTATTTCTTTTAGATTAAGGAATGGTGTACTCATAAATTTGTAGGGACCCAATAAGTTTTTCTATTTTTAATTTATCTAGATCTTCGCTCTTTTCAATAGCTGTGACTTTGAGTCTAAAATATTCAGGCAAAGATCGTAGAACTTTTCTGACAATTCTATTCTCTAGAATACGTTCTCCTAAGTTGAATGTAGAGTTCACTATGTCATTCAATTTGACATAAAAGTCATCAAATGTCTCGTCATCTTTTATTCGTATTTCTTTAACCTTTGTGGTGAGCATTTGTAATTTTAAATTTTTAACCAATTTAATTCCTTCATGGGTGATTTCAAAAATGTTCCACGCTTCTTTAAATATCTCACAGATAGAAATACGTTTAAATTCTTCAGGTGACACAGCCATAAATATAGCATGTAAACCCTTACTGTTCCAATTGCATGCATCAAGTTCTTCTTTGGACTACAATGATAGAACTTTTGGTTCGTCCACCCAATTTGGGTACCAGCCCACATGCGCTCATCCATCGATTTAAGAAAAGCTCTCATACGAACCTTCCAATAGGCATAATTACTCTCATCAAAGTAGGAAGGAACGGATAGTGATTGACTAGTATGCATCTAGATCGGAGTCGCGGATCGGGATGAGTCACTGATACCAATTGAAAAACGGACTTTTTGTCCCAATGTATACAACAATGTTTCGACCCCATACACAACTAGCGAAAATAATACAGAAAATAAAAATTCAATACACGTAAAGAATATTTATCTCTTGATACCCACAGTAATCGAAAAAAATCCTTCGGGTTTCAACGGCCAGAGAATAAATCCACTATAAAAATCAACTTACAGATCGGATGGTACAGACACGCTAACCTAACCAACTTACTCACATCTTGTGATCTCTACCAAGAAACTCCTTTAATTTGCCTGGGGCAACGGAACCGGATGCCTTCCAATCTTCACATCGATCTTCTCTCATGAACCGCTTGAAGGACCAAATGCCACTGGAACCCCGTATTCACGCCACCGTCGTAGTCACGAAAATTATACAAGTAGAGATGTAAATAGAAGACCACGATGAGAGGAGAAAACTTTGTCAATGGAATACGAGTGTTGGTATCAAGTTTTCTCAACAATGGAGTATAAAGAAATGGCTTTGCAAGAGAGAAAAGCTCCTCAAAACTCTACTAGAAGAAGTTATGGTTTCAAAAATATAAGACATATATATGTATATATTGAGATAAAAATGATTTCGAAAATAATGAGCAGTTAGACATAAAGACCCGCGCCGCTCGAGCACCCGGTAAGCGTGGGTTAGGTTTAGAAAACTTCAGGTGCGAGCGTTCAAGCGTAAACGGGGCGCACAACGAACGCTCGCTTCTGTTAAATGCGCTCACTGTGTACCTCGGGCGCTCACTAAGCACACGCAGCATGGGGTGCGCCTGGATGGCGCCTTAGGCGCCAAGTGGGCGCCGATCCCGGGAAGGGTTGAAACAGATAATAATGCGGCGTGAACGCTGAAATGTGATGATAACGATCCTCTAGCATGAGGCAGATGAAAGTCTTCCAAGCAAGGGTGATGTTACAGATAATCAAATGCCCCCACAAAGTTACGGAATGTGCTAATACACAAGACGACTAATAATATATAACAAAATTACATGAATTATAACATTTAATCGTTTCAATAAATTACTAAATCTATATCATATGATGTGATATAATTCTAATAATAAATTCCTTTCAGAAAAGGTGAAATCGTTTATTCATTCAAGTTTTGAGTTGTCAAGAGCTAAATGCTTCTTACCTTTCCCAGAAGGCATCCTTTGATGGATGGTAAGTTTGCAAGTGGTCTCATGTGAAGAACCTCACAAAGCTTGTAAGACTGAAGACCATTTTCTTCTACGTGTCTTTCTCTTTCGTTCCATATATTCAGGAGTTCCATCGATGGTGCAGTTCCAATTAATCCTGGGTGAGTTATACCGGGGAAACGTACCCCTGATATGCATTGGAAAGCATGAGTAACATAAATTTGATATAAGTCATCTATAATATGTAAAATTTTATGAATCCTCCGAATTATTTTATTATTTTATAATGTGAAATTACATATTAATGATATACCCAAATCCATGCTTAACATCTTTTCCTTGAAGAACCCAAAATTGGTTTCTCCCTTTACCTTTATCTCTCTTTCTTAATAACAGTTACACAAGTTGTGTATCATTGAGTTTTATGTGTTTTCTGAATAAAAATCCTTAAATTAGAAATGAGGGGAGCTCCCAAAAGAAAATTTCCACTTTTAAATACGAAGAGGACTGCTTTTATACGTACATAGAAAACTTTCCTTATCCACATATACGAGTATTTTTGTCATTTATAAATAGAAAGAGAACCAATTTCTTAATTACATAAATATTATTCTTTACATCAAAAATCGGGCTTGTTAAAGAAATACACTCTCTAAAAAAATATAATAAAATCATATAAGATTGTAACATTTAATCATTTCAATGAATTATTAATTATGTGCCAAATCAAGTAAAATAATTCTAACTGTATATGCTAGGGTTTTCTTTTGTATGGCTGGGTCATAGGCTTTTTGATGAGTGGAAATGTCCAAAGAATAATCCAATTTACTTCTTTAGAAACTGGCTCCTTCCTCTACTGCCATTTTGGTTTTTGTACATACTGTTGTATCTTTCAAACTAAGTTCTTGATGCCTGCTTTAGCTTGTCGGAATTCATAATGCATGAGATCCCTAGTCTTGGAGCTACAAGTTTATTTTAACAGTGAAATATCCATATAACATAAATAATTAAACAATAATTAAATAAAGCTATAACGCTACGATACTTCACCTGGTATCTGTGGAGAGTAGGCATATATCCCTTCAAAGTACCATATAGCTTTGGTTGCACAAGGGAAGTGATCAGTCAAAAATCCACCACCATTTTCTCTGTCAAAAGTTGCAGTAAGACCCCATTCATTTCCAGGAAGAGGACCCAGGTTGCATATTTCTACGGCCAGAAGATCACCCGGCTTGGCCGGAATTCCATCCCGGTCCACGACTTTGATTGGCCCGCTTAGATAATGGACCTGGGTCAAGTTCATGACAGATGTTACTGATAAGAATTTCCCGGACTTGTGTGCATAGATTTTGAGATGTGATGAGTTTATTAATTAGCTTGATGTCGGGTCTTCTTCATTGTTTCTGTATAATCCAAATAGGTTGGTGGGCTTATAAAAGTAACTTAGATTTATAGATGTAATTCCACTTTTTAGAGTGTCAAAACCGATTTTCTGTTAGCTCGAATCCTATCATATATGATTGATCTCAGACATGTACATATGGTAATTTCATAAATTTGCTTCCTATATGATTTATGTTCTGTGTTGAGATATCTAAACATTTTCCCTGAAAAGCAGTATCATCATCACAAGTGGCACATCTGTCGCAGTCTACAATCACCTTTAACAAGATTTCCCCTGCCTTGCGCTCTGCAACTGTGGATATGCGCAAAAACAGGCTAAAAAAAAGCCTTAATCTACTGCAATTGTCAACTTTGAACTCCTCAAATTTCAGGAAAAAAAAAGAAAAAAAACCCGGTGCATGAAACTCTCGTTGTGATAAGACTTGGGAAAGATTTGTACCATTTTAGCTATTAGAAGCAGAAAATTTACTGTATAAGTAAAGCTTATGTTATGTCAATATGTAATATGTTAACTTGTGTTGCTGCCTTCTCGTATTGGCTTCCACCGGTGTATTTCTCCTGCCCTTCAGATTGTTTTTTTGATGGATAATTGAGGTTTTATTTTATTTTATTTTATTTTTGGTAAGAAAGAATTTCCATGCTCCGCTTTGTGGATTCAGAACAGAAGGCCTCGTCAAAAAGACCATTACGCACTTCATAACTACAAATTCAACCGTGAATCCCCAATTTGTGGATAGAATTTCAGCCGATGATTTCATTTCGTTGCAGTTCAAATCGTTCTTAGTCGTAGCAAACACAGAACAACAAAGAAGAGAGGTCGAAGCAACTCACACCCGAGAGATCAGCATGCTTGACGTCCTCAGCTGAGTCATTCCGAGTTATGGCACCGCCGCTGAAGTCCACCATTTCAACCCTGAAAAGCTCTCTGACTCGGACTTCTGCCACCGCCGGAATATCTGGGTGCCACCGGTTGTGGAGGGGCAACTCCTGCTCCCATGGCTTCTTCCTGACGTCTACCGGCACCACCGTCCTCGGACCCCATGAACCCATCCCCGTTCAGCGCCCAGCGCCGAATGCAGAAGAATGTTGGTCCTACTTATGAATGGGGTTGTCTCCTAGCGTTTTGTCTCCGTAGCAGCTCCTAAGTCATGGGGTTCGTCATTTTTCATAGGGACAGCCCACTGTCTTAATTGTACTGAGTTTGATTTTTCATTCATCTTCAATGGATGGACCACGCCTAGTTGATTGGACCCTTTTTTTTTCCCCCTACAATAATCATACGTTTGTAGAGTAAGTAAAAATAGTAAGAATATATTAAATTTATAACTACTATGAAAAAAGTCCCATATAAGTTAAGTGTAAGGTTCGTAGTAGTAGTTGCAGGTAATTCCTTCAATTTTCTTCCTTTCACCAACATCTGGCTTATTTAGCATTAGTTTTTTATCTTTTCAGTCTCTTATGTTCATATACTACAGTATAAAAATAATTACTGTTAATATTTTTATTCTATCTACTCTCCAAATTTAAAAAATAATTTTATACTTATCAGGTTTTAGCATCTTAGTACACGGTATTATTAGTCTGGTCTTAGGAATCGCCAATAAAAAAATACAATACGAGCTTTAAAAAGAGGTGAAACAGCTAGTGAAAATGTCCAATTAGTCTAACAGTGGATTAGCTATTCGGAGAGGCTTTGTTTCAAAGGCGTAACTATGCAATGTTTAGGTTAGCTAGGGGCATAATTATAATTTACTTTTGATGCATGTTTAGTTGGGTATGATTTATTTTAACCATTAACTCCTTAAATTCTTATCAATTTAAACCGGTAGATTTCGGCGGGGGATAGTCATAGCTATTGGGCTAGCCCAAGCCCAGAGTATTATCAAGCATCCACCTTCGTCTGGCCCGATTCCCGATAGCTAGGACATATATCAGCCAGAGATCTACTTAACTTATCATAATCATAACAAGTATTTATTTTTCTCATTCATCTTAGCATTCAGTTTTCAGATCCATTATCCATGCATAAATGATTTAACATAAGTTAAAACTTAAACTCTGCAATTTTTATTATATTTATAATCTATCTATAATCGTATTTTGTATTTATTACAAACACAAAATTTAGAGCAATATTTCCAAAGAATGAAGTAGAAAATGTATTATTCACCTAGAAAAATTAAATTATAATATAAATTTTACATCTCAAACAAAAAATATATTCTAGAGTTTTATACTGTTTTTTCAAGATTATTGCATTTTTTTTTTTATGCAATTGATTGCAAGTAAGAAAATGATGTTGTTACGTCTCCAATATAATGGAGTTGGGATATATCGGATAATGATGGGATAACTTTAGTGCAAAGACAAGAATTGAATTGTTTGTCATGACAATTATGCCATTTGATAATGGAAATTTGGTTGTTATGTCAACTTCGTTTGAGGTAGAATGAAAAGGATAACCATTATTGTAAGGATAGATTGGGAATTTCATTGTATATAAGACCAATTTGTACCATAATTCTAGTATAATAATGTCACAATTTTAACATGAACAAATAATCACTGATTAAATTAATTTATTATAAATGATTAAAGTTGGGTCAAATATTACGCCCAAAACCATAAACAATATTATAAATTATAATCTCATAGCAAACATAAGAAAAATATAAATCAAACCCATTTGAAACTTTTAATAAAATGGGTTTGATTTATATTTTTCATAATTCATTTATTGGGTTTTCTTTTTTAAATTTTAGGAGGAACAGTTATCTTTTTACTTTTTTTTTGTGATACTACTACCTTCGACCTTTTTTGGTCCCACTTATGTAGCAATACTTGAATCAATTCTCATGATACCGATCTTATTAGTACATCTTACACCATTGTATTTGAGGCACATTAACTATAAAACAATAAAAAGATCTTGTTTTATTGTTCACATCAGAAAAATCGACCAATAGACATGATCGGCTTTCAAGAAATTAGCTATGGTGAAAGAGAACATAAAAAGATTATTAGGGAAAATTTAGGCTTTCATTTTCCTCAGTACCTGATCAAAGATGGCTGTTGGAATTGCAAGGGTGGCAAGAGCATTGGGGGAGTCAACTATTCCAGATATTCTCCCTTCACAAGGACAGCAGGATAGAAGAATATAGGCCTGAGAGGAATTTCAACTCTATGCATTAGTAGTAAGACTCTTACACAGACCACTCGGGATCAAAGAAACATGGATATTCTTCCTATGATAAAGTATCAGTGTCTAATATGTAATAGATGTTGACACTCTACCAACATACCTTGACCTGTCAAACACCTTTTGGACACGTTTTGAGCATATTTAGATGTTTATATACG
>JAODPA010069503.1:0-32013 GCA_025585075.1 Nepenthes mirabilis | reverse complement strand
ATAATTATTTATTTAAAGTTAAATGATTAAAATTAAAAAGGTGTGATTTTATCCATTTGACTGATAAGCCCTTCAATCCATAATGATGGTAAAAGGAGTATTTCTCTTTCGAAATATGTACTCGGAACTCTCCATCTCGGCATCTCTGGCCACCATCTCCCATCTTCACCATCGACTCTTACTGTCTGTCGACAACGATTCCACCATTTTGGGGGGTTTTGCAGCTCTGAAAAGCAGATGAAAAACTTAAATGTTTGGATGTCTTCTTGATTCTCTAGTTTTTTGGGTTTTCTGAAGATCTCCCATTGTTGAAGCTTCGAAACCCTACCTTTCTTTTGGTCCTTGCATCATCTGTTACAGCACTCTTCTCTTCTACTATTCCTATTGCAGCAATAGCTCTTCAATCGCCGAGGTTCATTTCTTCGATTGCCACCGTTTGCTACGCCTTCTTTTCAGGGATACATGGGACTCTTCTGTTTCTCTGAATTGAGAGGTGTAATCAGTTTTGAAGGTCTATCCCTCTCTTTCTAGCAGCTCTCTTCCCGCATTTCTCATATTATTGTCCTCTAAATGGGGTGGATGGCTTGTTTCTCTCCGATTCTATTTTTAAGGCGGAAACCAGTCCAGTGGAGGCAAGAATTTGCGCCCCTTTGATTCATGCCTTCAGTCTAATTTCTTTTCTGTAGTTTTTCCTTACATCATTTTTTCCGAACATAGATTTTTGTTGTCGTTTTCGAATATGCAGAAGTGTCTGTTTTCTAGAGTTTTTGGGATGATGCAGAAAGGAGTTTCTGTCGGCTGAGGTGAGATTTCTCAAGGTCCTAAACTTAAGTACAATTTCTGTCTATCGGAGTTTAAACCTTTTCTTGATCTGTAGTAGGAACTATTTTGGCTTGAGTTTCTTTTGGGTGTAGGGCTTCCTGCACTGTTCATTTAGTTTTATTTGTTGTGGATACATTTGAAATGGATTGTATGGTCAAATCGATTTAATCAGTAGTTAAAGTTTTGTCCATTTGCATGCCTTTGCAGATAATGTAGGTTAATGAATATAGAATCGGATAATGTTTTTCCTTTGTGGACGCTCTTGTTGCTATCAGCTTTCTGGATATGAAAATTTTAGGAACCCAGAAGCCTTAATTAGACCTGGACGAGGATATTTTAGAATTGCCTCGTGATGTGGTACATATTTAGTAATTAATCAAAATGATTGGAGTACATAATTTTGTATGGTTTTGTTATAATTTATCAGATAACTTACCTACTTAAAGATCCTAATCTTTGATGGAAAGATTATTTAATTTATTAAAGAATTGGTCTTGTTTCTGTCCNGAATCAATTTCTCTCCCTTTACTCTTGTCTCTCTTTCTTAATAAGAGAGACAAGAGTAAAGGGAGAGAAATTGATTCTAATTTTTTCAGGAAAAGAATGCAAGCATGGATTTAGGTATGTTTTTAATGTTTAATTTTACATTTTTGATTTGTGAAATCACACAATCAATGGTCTGTGAAACTTTTTGAAATCTCATAAAGTTTGGCAGGATTATATTATGTATGATCCATGAAGTGATTTATGTTGTCAGGTGCTGAAATATTTGGCCAGGATCTGTGGTTGAAAATATATTAACTTCCCTTGTTATAACAATGTGCTTTTTGTTTGGAATGGAGTAATTTCCTTATATTAGAACTTATTGTTTTAGTATGAGTTTCAAGGGGGAGAACTGACAAGGAATTTTCGACTTCCTAATTGAAAAAATCTGATTAAAAAGGGTAGCAAGGCTATGACAAGAATTACAAATCTTAAAAGGGTAGAAAGTTGTACACTGGGATGTCCTTTACGTGCTTTGTCTTCTTGTGTCAGACTAGGTTTTTGTTTATGGATATAAAAAACTGCAAGTACTACACATTTTTCTTCAGTTATGGAAGTGATGGATTTGTTACAAGAACATGGGGCAAATTTGTGTAGTTGGAAGTTGGGGAATATTTGTAGTAGTTGGAAGACTCTTTCCGTTCAAAGTACTGTATTGCTATCATTGGATAACACGAGGACTTGCTTTAACTTTCTTCTAACATGCTAGTAAGCATGTGGATTCATTTCAGAGTTGTGTGTGATAAATGTCCTCAAGGTTGATGCTTGAGGTGCATTCTAAACTTTTAGGGAAAACTCAACGATATCTTGAAAAACCTCTAAAATAGAAAGAAACAAGTTTAGGGCAAGCAAGAGGACCATGCAATCAGGCAGCTTTAAGGTGGGAAATGAAAGTCAAATATCTAAGTCTTGTTGGTTTATAAGAAATTCGTTGATGCTGAAAAAGTTTTCAAAATCAAGTAAAACCTTGTGGGTTGTAGACTTGACACAAATAGCTCCATGCATGTATTAGCGGCTTCGCAACAAGTAAAGAAGTTCAGATAGTTGAGAGTTGTCACATCAGTTGTGTAGCTAAAACAAATCATAGTTTTACATTGATCATTTAAATTAAAAACACCAAGCATACGGCATGTTAGTTAAAACCAACCTGAAGATGTCCTTTAACACTAGGTTTGTTGAAGATCATAAATTGTTGAAAGTCCTACCCCCAAAGTAAGTGAACATTCTTATTGGAGGTGACTTGCACAGTTTATGATTTTCAATAGAATCAGAAGAGTTATTCTATTGTGAAAGTGTCCTTGATTGCATGATGACGAATGCCTCTATCAGTAGTTTGTATATAAGCTCCAAATTCTCACGAGTAAGGTGAAAGTGAATAACATTATTTAATTTAAGACTTCTGAAGTCTCATTGGGTTTGGAGCTTTGTAATTCATAGCACCTGTTATTTGTTGAATGTCTGGGGCTTGCTATGGGGATTTGTATGGGTTGAATTGATATTTGATATGCATACATATGGATGGATGGCTTGGTGTGGACTCCATAAGTATTCTCTTTACATGTAATTGTTTAAAATTGGAAATATATTTTTATTATTGCATGGTAAAATTTAAATACTTAAAAGAAAAGGGCAGCTTTGTTGCTGGTGCTCCTGCATTATTGTGGGATTCCTTGTATACCAGTTTTATCAGCTGCTGAAAATATTGCTGGACTCCCCATTTAGCCATCATGATGGCGAACTGGCATGACCTGATGGTTCAAGGCTTGAGTTACATGCTTTCACTTTCAGTAAAACCCACTGCTTCTCTGAAGCTATTCATTTGTTATACCATATCTGGGTTTGCTGAACCATAGCTGTTTGAAGCAGAATTGTTGGAAACTAGAAACTAAATTAATTTCATGATCCTTTTGCCTCCAGGCCTGTTACTTCCTTTTAACACCTTGGAATGTTTCAGAATGCAAAATACCTTTGAAGTAAGATACCATACAAAATGCTTTCAGTAAGAGTTACTAGAATTCTCTATGGCATACTGAATGTGATTTGTACCCGTCTTTCCAAATTATTGAACACTGGATATTTGAAGTGCTGTTTTCAGACCAAATATGTAGGAAATGTCTGATAATCTGTTTGTCATTTTTACCAATACTTAGTATATATCATTGGATTGTAAGCTAGTAGCCCAACAAAAAAAAGAAAATAAGATCAATTATATTCGAGAAGTCTCCTATGAATCGTTCAAATACTCTATCTGCATAGTTAAGGTCAATATCCCACTTATTCTATTATTGTGGTACCTTGTGGATGTTATATTGGCATCTTATTGATGATATTTCATTTACTTGATGATCAAGAAGAAAAATGGGATTCTTCCAGCACTAAGAGACTTAATTGCCCTTAATCTCATATAACTAAATTGTTTAAGAAATACGGGCACCTATAATAGAAGAGGCCTTCCTTCTCCATCTTATGTGTCATGTGAGTTGAAATTCCATGTCCCCATTCCCATTCCACATGCTGAGATGGTGGACATTCTAGGTGACCTTGGTTTAGTTGTTAGACTTTTTGATGATGAAGAAAAATGGGATTCTTCCAGCACTAAGATACTTAGTTTCCTTCAATCACATACAACTAAATTGTTTTAGAAATACAAGCACCTATAACAGAAGAGGCCTCCCTTCTCCATCTTATGATTCATGTGAGTTGAAATTCCAAATCCCCCTTCCCATTCCACATGCCGAGGTGGTTGATGTTCTAGGTGATCTTGGTTTAGTTGTTAGACTCAGACATTTGAAGAATAAGGAGATATGTTAGCAAGTAGTATGATAGGTCTCACTTTTTTTGGTGTTTTAATTTTTGAAGGAGATAGGTAAAAGTGTGGATTTCTTGTATTCCGCTGTATTGGCTATTGGTCAGTTTTGTTTTTATATCTATCCTATCTTGCTTCCGAATTTAGTTACAAGGTTCCAGTAAAACTCACTATTTCTCTGAAGTTATCCATTGTTTTGCTGCATGTGTTGCTGATCTCAATCTCCTCTCTCCAGCTGCATTAATAGGGCAATATAGGATGAATTGATAAATAGTCAGTAATCTTCCAAGTACCAAAAATGGCTTTTTGCTAGACCATAGCTGTTTGGCACAGAACTGCTAGAAGCTAGAAAGTAAATAAACTTCTTAAATCCTTTGCTGACAGGCCTTTCATCCCCTTTTACATAAATGATTTGAATGGTTGAGAAAGCGAAAATAACTATGAAGGAAGATATTGCTAGTGTTACTTTGATTAAGAGTCACCTGAATTTCCTACCGCATAGTGCTTGCGATTTTCTTCCAAATAAAGGAACACTAGATGGTTTGAATTATTTATTTCTGACCAAATGTATGGGAAATGTCTGATAACCTGATTGCCTTTGTTAGAAATACTAAGTCTATGTCACTGCTTTGTAAGCTAGTAAACCAAGAAACCAACATCACTAGGAAAATAAGACCAAAAACATCAAAGTTTCCTAGGTGATTCAATACTATAACTGTGAAGCTAAGGGAAATGTCCTTCACTGTCATTTGATATATAAGTGCTCGAGATTAGAGATTATGTTTTTGTTGTCAGTTATTTCTCCTAATAGTATTATAGATTATGGATGCTATATTGGCATCCTAGTCGAAGATATTTCAACTACTTACTGGTCAAAAAGGAAAAGAGGATTCTTCAAGCCTTAAGAGACTTAGTTGCCTCTTAATCACAGATTAGAACCAAATTGTTCTAGAAATTTAAGCACATATATTGGAAGAAGTGTTCCTTCTATGTTTCATGTGAGTCAATATCCATGTTCCCGTCCCCATTCTACTTCCAAGACTTTGATGTTGTAGGTAACCTTGGTTTAATTTATGCACTCAGACATCTGGAGAATAGGGAGATCTGTTAGCAAGAAGTGTGATGAGTCCTAACTTCAGTGTTTTGATTTTGAAGGAGCAACTGACCACAAGAGTTTCAAGGGATTCCACATTAGATGCTGCATTTGAGTGGAAAGATCTGAATTTTCTGTTGCGGAAGATAGTGTTCAATTTTTGTTTGTTTTCTCTCACCCCTATTCTTCTAAGCCTTTCGCATTCTCTTCTGATCTTTCTTTGCTGAATTCTCTCTTCATTTAGTATGATGGAACAAAATATCTGCTGTATTGAGGTGCCTGATCATTATGATAATCCAGTGACAACATTAAGGCTGTTTTACAATATGCCCGCAACCAAGACACCATGATTTACAACTATGCTAGTATTGACTATTTATAGTCAAAATTTGCAATCACTAAAATTGAAGGTAAAACCTGCAACTTGTGCCTGGATGGACTAACTGTGTACAAATGTGGGTTCACAATTTGGAGAGGAGTCAAAGAGATCAAATGAATATTGGTTTTGGTTATTTCAGATTGGATTTGTGGTTGTCTGGAAGTTTAGTGGAAGTCAATTGTGGAAATTGGTTGGATATAGGTGCATGGTTTGGTTTGTTTTAGCGGGATCTAGTTTGGTCGTCATCTTTGTTAAAGGCGCTTCTAGAGGCAAGTGTTATAAGCTATTTGCTAATACCTTTGGGGTTAGGTAATTGAAGTGGAAAGGCAGTTCAAAATTAAAGCCAATGTCTTCCCTGCATTGCTTCTACGAGGATCAATGGATGTCATTGAGAGCTCTAGTTTTAGAAAGATTATTGATGGGTTGAAGATGAGGTAGAGGAATACCTCACCATTGTGTTGCCTGTGGAGGTGAGGGGCCAGAGATTTGGATTCGAAGTAACTTTGGTTGGGTTTGAAATCACCTTTGAATGAAGTTAATCTGGGATTTTGTGTTAATTTAGGCCCAACTCTCTTCCATTTTTAAGCTTGCAGCATATGAATCAAATTAATGATCTGGTCTTGATTCTCTCTTTTTAAGCTGCTTAAACCAAATCGATGGGGTAAATTTTAGCAGTCCTGAGCTGAGAGGGAGAATTGACCGTGGGGGTTGACATCAGGTGCAATTTTACGCACAGAAATTTTGATATGATCTTGACTTGAACTGTTGTTGGCAAAGAAAAAGACTGGTTGTGTGACACTGTGCAAGATTTAAGGGCTGATGAAAGGTGCTTAATTGTTTCTCTTTGTAAATCTTGGGGGACTGAAAATTGATGTCATCATGAGACTGAGCTTGAGGTGCTCACAGTGGGGGATCTTTGTGATCCGATGGTGGTTTCTCTGGTGTTGTAGTTGATGGAGATGAACAAATCGATGACTGTGTGCAGGGGGAGGATTCATGTGAAGGCATTAGTGATAAAGTGAATTTAATTGTGATGGAGGGCTTGTTTATTGATAGCCCTAGAGCGGCATGCTGCCTCAGTGGAATTGTAGTTTCAGGAATGGGATTATACTCAAGTCCGGGAATGAAAAGGAAATTTTGATGGCTTCGATGGTCTGTGAACTATGACAGCGGTTGATATATTTTGTTTCTTCTTTTTTTGGCATTTTCCTTCTTTTTGGTTTCTTTACTTTATCATTTGTTAATGTAATGATTGATATCGACTCTTTGGTTATTTGACGATGGCTTATTTTTCTTTTGGGGTGGTAGAATTTTTGTACCTTCTTTTGATTTGATTTTGTTCCATTATTTGTAGATTTTGATTTCTATATGATAAAGAGAGAGTTGCCTTTAATATTTTTCTAGACTTCCGTATTTTGTTCCTCATGAGCATTGTGTTCTTCAGGTGTTCCCTAATTTCTTAGAAGACATCATTGACTCTGGACATTCCTCAATTAGGAGGCCCTGTTTTGGTGCTATTCCAAGTGAAGAAGTGAAGCTGGGGGCATACCCATATGTAATCGATACTATTTACCATGCAGTCACCTTTTTGTACTATCTGTAGATCTTTGAGTTAGTGGAGCTAGTCACGTGAAATCAAAATTAATTCATCCTCAAGTGCAGAGCATTTATATGCTCCAGGCTTTAAAATGCAGATATCATCAATTTATGAGCTTTAAATTGGAGTTTTAAGTCTTGCGGCATTGAATGGTCCTCTGAGAAAGAACTGTTATTTGCAGAACAGTCTACCATCATAGTAGAAGAAACTTTTAGTGTAAAGTCCTTTTGATTGGATAGGCTGGTAGCAATGATATTAACAAAGCAGTATCGCTGCATACACTCAACAAGCTGTGCATGCACCAAAGGACATCTGTGTGAAGATGTGATTTTCCTCGTTTTCCAAAATTTGAATTGGAACCCTAAGTTGATTGCTGCCTTCTCCTGTGTCTGCAAATGGTTTGATGATCTTGCAAAGAGAGTACTATGGAAGGAATTTTGCCGGACAAGAGCACCAAAAATGATGATTGACCTGCAATCGAGTGGTAGTATCAGTGTTGATGGGAATTGGAGAGCACTTGGTAAGCTGCTTATCTATTGCTCCGGATGTAGCAAGGGTGGGTTGTTTAAAAACGTTCATATCCCTGGCCATTTTGTATACAGGACCAGGTTCTCTAGAACATCAGGAAAGAGCTTTCTTGTTTCACAGTGTCGTTCAGATGTTTTGTATGTCTCTGACCCTTGTGAACATCTTGATCAAGGGGAAGAAGGGGACATCGGATTTTTCCGAGGAGTCTTCAAGTCTTTTTCAATGTCAAGGGTTCGCAAGATGCTGATTAAAAGGGGTGCTCAGCTTCACCCAACAGAAGTGTGCCCATACTGTAAGGCAAAACTGTGGAATATGCTTCAAGCGAAAATGATACCACAGAGTGCCAGCTGCAGGTTGGGAGCAGATGAGGATTGCATTGAGTATTATGTTTGCTTGAATGGGCATATGCTAGGTGTCTGCACTCTATTGCCATTGTCTGACTCAGAAGGGGCCTCTGAATGTGGATGATGGTTGAATGCAACCCAGGTATTGTCTGGATGATAAATTAGTGTTTGAAATATATTACTATTCATGCTTGGGAAAATTCTTGTAGTTACTATTCTGGTACATAATGACATTTTGTTCTATGCTACAAATCACGGTTGTAAATTTTGAGCACTTTGTCCATGAGGTTCAATATGTTACTTTGCATTATATTTACTTAGTTTGTGGAAATATTATATCTTGCTTCCTTGTTTCTTAGATATATGCTTGTGCCATTCTTGTAACTGATTTTATGGGAGCATGAAATTATTTGGCCTAAGATACTTTGGAAGACTCAAAACATTACATTAACTGATTAAAGTTCTCTAAATTACAATTTTTCTTGAGGGTGCTTCTCAGCTGCTGGTTTTGGCTTAGGAGAGGTGTTGCTTGGGGTTGTTGAGGATTATTAACAATTTGTTTGACTGTCTGGAAAACTAAATTTACCTGCAGCAGGGCATCTCTTGTTGAGGATCATCGAGTCGTACGAGTCACCTCATTGTCGTGACAACCCCAGATAAGCAAATAAAGAAACATGAGTTCGTTCTACTTACAAAGGATGAAAACCACTAGATTTCTCTTTTATATTCTTTAATGAGACATTTGGTTGGTGTATTTTGAGTTCGCTGGAAGTGAGGAAATTTCATTGGAATAAATCTTGGAGGCTTAGGTGGACACTTGCTTGGCACAGGGCCACAATTCCCATACACTAAGTCCTACTTTGGAGAGCATTGAAAGGAAAGCTATATACCAAGGATGGGAAAAGACGGTCTTTTATGTAAGCTGGACAATCGTGCAAATGAGTCTATGCATAATCTATTTATAGACTGTTCTTACTCAAAGGAGGTCTATACTGCTCTTATACTGTAAGAGAAGATCATTGTTAGAGAACTTGAGAAAGGGAGACTTGCTTGCTCCTCAGGCACACTCAGAGCAAAAGGGAGGGGTCAACAGTCAGGTTGTTGTTTGCATCCAATGTATAATATTTAAGGAGAACAACTCTAGAGATTCAAGAACAAAAGCTTGTGGCCAACTTAACTAGTTTTTAACTCATCATTCAAATAGAGCTTACTTGTAGGAATGGGACAAATTGCCTATTGCTAGATAGTTGTTTTTGATGTTATAGGTTGGATGAGACTTTAGATTTCTTGTTAATAATGACACTATTCAACACTAATAATTGCTGCCACCATGCCATCAGTATGGATGCCTAACCATCACCACCCTACAATCGTTGCCACCACCATGACATTGAAGACTGCATTAGTGACATCCTCTTCTGACACGTCAATTGCATCTACTTCATATTTCCTTGAAATTTTGGTTTGTTCTCAATCCTGTTATAGATTGCTAATAATCAGAAATCAATTTTAGTAGCATGATTTATTTGGTGGCCTGAATTGCTTGTTCACTTGGTGTTGTGAAGCTTATGAACTAAAATCATCTAGTACCTTATATGTTTCTTCACTCCTTGAACTCTCAGGTGCATCAGTGCAAGCACGGACACACATATTCCTACATCTATCAGAGTAGTCCGCAAAAATTCTTCCATTTTTTCATCTGTATCTGCTTTTACTTGTCCATTAGAACACCCAATTTGTTCCAGACTCCATTGTCTTATGAGAACCATCAGCAAGAGGCAAATGAGGCCCAAAGACATTCTGAAAACAAATTTCTTTGTTGTCGGTTGAAAATTTCTGTCTTCAGTCCAAATTGTTCGATCTTTTTTGGTTGGTTGTTTATACATCAAATGATTGTTTGTGTTCAGCAATAGTACCGTGAAGGGAGAGAATGAGTGAGGGAGCAGTTTAGATTGTTGTAGTGGTAAGTGGTGGTTCTCCGGAGTGGGGGAACATGATGTAGAGATTGTGCTCACTGCTGTTAATGATGGTTTGAGCTTATGCAATATTACCGACTGATAGCTCTTTTGGTAAATGAGGTTGTAAATAATTAACAATCTCTTACTATAATCTATACAAGGTCTGTATTTGACAATATCTATCAATGAGTTTTTTACATCCCGATTTTTGCCATCTTTTTGTGTAAAATAATTGGTACTAAAATAAAAATTTAAATTAGGATTGAGAAATATAGAAGTGGGGAATAGAATGAAGAAAAAGTGGAAAGTTGAGAAAACTGATTCTCCCCAGTTTGATTAGCTTGGCAGTTGCGACTGATACAAAGCATAAATGGAATTAGTCCCTGAACTGAAAGAATACCCTTCTAGTATCCAATGAAATGATATAGCTGGCAATATCCCGTAAATTAAACCTAAGCCCAAAACAACCGAATACAATAACGAGACACAACACTAATGAGTTATATATCTAGTTAATTAATCAACTTGAGTGATGAGAAGAGTTAACTTGGTTTTGTCTTTGATTATTTCACCTATGAGAAGACAGGACATTAAATATAAGCAAATGTACTCATATGTGCAAAGCATGACAATTTAAGTGAAAACAGAAATCCTTGCAACAGCATGGGTATCGCAACCTTTACAATGCTCGGCTATCAAAATCCTTATTGCACCCAGAAAAGCCTACGGCTCTTCTAGACGAGCTTTGAATTTTACATTTTTTTCCTCTAAAATTAAACCCATTTGTGTAAAACAAAAAAATCGTTTGAACTCTTTAGGAAGAAACCATGTTTCTCTTACGCACTTTAATGATGGTAAATTCGTTCACATTTGCAGATAGAAAGAGGACTAGTTTTCACCTCGGAAGGAACTACTCCTTAAATCAAGGAGTGTAACTTTGTCGTCGTCAAAGGTGGGGACTTGTTGGAATTAATTACTCTTCCTGTTAAAGAGTGCAACTTCCCTATTAGCGAGGAGTTACTATCGTATACACACTTCTACTTCTTCCATAGAGATTTAACTACTTCAATAGCAAGAGTGGGGAGATACTAAAACGACCCACTCCTCGTAATTACCAAAAAGTTTCAAAATTCCTATATTAAACATTAAATTAAGTAATATACTTATATGTTTCTTATTTGAGGAAAAGACAGATTACATTTGAGATACTCAAAACGTTTTTAAACTTAAAACTCACGATATATAAAATATTTAACAGAGGTGTTGTTATCATTAAAACAGATAATGCACACACAGGCACAGTAACTCAACATCCATGCCGAGTGTTTTAGGGTGTTTCCATTTTGCCTTTGTTCAAAGATCCAATGATAAATTTGTACTGAAAGTTTCATCCATGTGCATCTTGTGATTAAAAACAGTTAAATGCACCATCCATATGCATGCCTTTAGTCTGCCTTGCTAATTTTCCTGCCTCATCCTCAAACTATGAAGGTACTGGTATGTCTTTCTTAAGCTCTCTGTTTCACAATATGCTATACTTCTACAAATAATGGATATTGTTACTTGGCATTAACGCAGGCATATATGAATGCTCGTCATTCCGAATTTTAACCATCTCATCTGTTGGATCAATGAGAATTAACCAAGCAAAGGCACAGCTGAGCATCCACGGGTGCTGCTTCCTGGTTCTTTAGTCGTCAAGATGCTTCTTGGTTGGTAGACTCAGAAGAAATTGCTGCTGACAATTTTATTCCACTGCTAACCACTAAGAGCTGTTTTCCTTGCTGTATATCATATATTTGCCTATACATTGTGTGGCTCAACTCAGAATCATGTTATCCCAATCTTTTATGCAGTTTGATGATCAGTCCTGTGACTGCTGTACACATGTTTGCATCTGTCTCTTCAAAGAAATTATTACTGTTAATTCAACTGATGCTACTCCATATCTTAGGTTCTCTGTGGACTGAATACAGTTCCAAGGATAGAATAATCAAAGAAAGGCACTTCTCGAGACCTAGCTAATTAGCAAAGTGCCAAGGCTGGGTCCAAGCAGAGAAAAAACAAAGGAAAAATAAAGTATGCATGATACTTAATACCTTTACCCACAGAGCATAAGGAAAACCATGTTCCTCGTAAAAACCTTCTTTGATGAGAATAATCTTCCCTTAGAGATGGACAATTTGCAATTGTCAAACCAATTGAATGGCAGACACAGAGATGAATAGAAGAGCTGAATAAAGAGTCGCACAAGCAATCTCCTATGACGTGCTCAAACATGCCCCTACAAAACGTTCTTTCTCATCCAATTTAGACACTTTTCTATCTCTCATGTGCTGTCAACCATCCATGCATTCTTATTGCAGTCAAGTAACCACTGCTGCAGTCTATGGCATCCTGTGGATCTGAAGACCCAATCTTATGGGGGATCTCTCTCGGGCGAAGTTATTGAACTTAACAGTAGACAACTTACCATTAATAATGCCAAAGTACATGAGCAGTCATTTGTTCTTCAGTTCTTTCTCTCTGGCCATATGAAGTAGACTGAAACTGCAATTTTGATCACTTTTCCTTCATTTCTATTTGATTGCTGCCCAGCTGATATTTCTATTCCACTAAACAAACAAATTGACATTGAGGATGCCTACAAACCAATTCCCAGATCTTGTTAGAGAAAGAGCACTGAAAAAACAAAGTGGGAGCGTGATTTATCATAACCACTGCATTAAATATAAAGTGGACTACCATGGACATATTTATAGGTGTGGTCCATCGTATTAAAGTTTGTTTTGGATAGCCAACCACAAAATAAATAAACAGGCACAAAGGAGGGAGTCCAGATGAACTGTGCCTACTGGACTTATTCCTACTAGTAGGAAAATCCTCCAAGCTTTATTTGTTGTAAAATTACCATCACTAAGAGTTCGCAGGGATTATATCACTTCCATCAGCTGGGGTTGGTAGTTTGGCATGTTTGATAACGTCCTCAAACCCCAAGGAATACTCATTGGCCGAGACCAACTATTTCCCGAGATGGAGTTGACTTTGGAATCAAGAGAAAAACCAATGGGGATAGTCAGCTGACTGGTAGATTGGCTAAGGAGAGGACCATGAGGGTGTCAACTGCCATTCAAAATAAAAGTAGATTTGCCATTGCCATTCTTGGCAGTAAAGAATTTCATTAGATGGGGCAGCCTGAGCGGATCTTCCTAATGCTTCAAGGGATACTTTTTGTGAGATTTAGACGGTCAATACTTGTATCCTCTTAAGTCTATATGCCCGTATCCATTTATCCTGGATGGAGCTCCCTTTGCCAGTGATAATTCAGCATAATTGTTTTGCTATGCTGCAATATTCTCAATCCGCGTGGTGGGGCCCTTGTACAAATAGATTATCGCAAGCTACTACTTATGCTGAGTTGTTACCATCAATCTCACCATGACCACATAAATCTTCTCAGCATATAATCCACCTTCAGTAAAGCCTTGGGGAGATAAAGATTGATGCCGAGTAAATAAGGATAGTGGAAAGGATTGAGATGATTAGTTAAATACTACCACAAAAGATCAAATTTTGTTGCTATAAAATTCAGCTCCGATGAAATTGATTCAAAGGAATCTTTTCAATTTCGGTGATCAATCTGGGTCTGCTTTCCCTTATTATACGTGTATTGTCAATGACATTTTACACCTAGTCTTTGTTTATTGCCAATCGCACTATTTACAATTAGGAAGTAATCTTATAACAGACAAATTAAAGACTTCGATGTATGCCCTTGCGCTAGATTAAATAAACTTGCAGATGATGCAGAATTAAAGGGGGGGAAAAAGATCAATAGATAAATTACTTTTCCATTTTTTTTTCAACCTCATATTTCTCATTACCCAAACAGAAAACAGTCAACAAAATTTCATTTACTTTATATCGGTGCCTTCCTTTGATATTTCATGAGAAAATATTATCCTGATACAATTGTTGGCTCATCGTCAGACCCTTCTGCTTCAAAGTTTAAACCATCAATCATCATCCGGCCAATGTTAACTGCCATGCAAATTACCGCAATCAGTAATAAAGTATTGCAGAAGACTACAATTTCTCTAAAGAAACACACACCCATGGCTTCTGTTAACTTTGTGACATGAACAAAGCACAACATTTACACATGAAGTCAGCAAGATGATGACTAACACAATTTGCTCGATTAAATAGAAAAATACTGTAAAAATTGAAGTCTTAACCATTTGGACCTATAACATTCTAAATCTTTCCCTGCTGATTCAAAAACACCAATCTTGTAATTATTTCCAAACTTCAAAATGCATGTCCCTGGTCCTAAAACTTTTCCATGTAATTTTTTGCAAGTTATCCAATGCAGATCCGACTTCTTGTACTCCAAATCACCTATATGTCTACAACTTATGTCATCCCCCTTTGATCCATATTAGGGCTTATCCACTTCGTTTTCATTCAATTTTTCCATCTCTTCCATTATTTTGCCTACTTCATACAGAAAGCAAATGCAACATGTCTGCTCAAAAACAAATGCATGGGCTAATCAATGTCTAAACTGCAATCTCTCGTCCAGAATTTCACTATTTTAAAACACAGGCCTACCTGGCCGCCAACTGAGAGGTTTCTGGAAAACAGGCAGAGCAGCAGAAGCAAGGAAGCTCCTGCTGATGTGTGGTCTAAAAAAAGAGATTTGTATACTTACCGACAGCATCCATTCCTGCTAATTTGGGCATGAACTTCCTGATGTGATCTTCAGCTTCTTTGTCAGCTTTCAATGTCTCACATTCAAAAGATATAGAGATCTTGTTCTTCTGATGCTTCTGTTCCACTTCATTGGCAACATCCTTCTCCCAACTGTTAACCAATCAAATGTGTATGTAACCCATATCTCTTACAGTCTTTTGATTTATTTGTCCCTCTCAAAGGAGCCATATAAGGTAAAAATCTCATTAACTGTTTTAGAATAGCAATGATAACAATGAAATTATAATTATTAAACAGTTCTATAAGATGCTAACCTTCTACTAAAATAGAAGGGTTACATGGGCCCTCGTTTAGTTCTTTAGTTTGAAAGAAAAATAAAATCTGACATGAAAGAATGCCTAAAATATAAAATCATGTTTTTGGTGATATATACGGGGCACTATGGTCTTCTGAATCTCTTTTTTTCCTCAGCAAAATCTTTTGAATCTTCCTTCTGAAGAAACAAGTATGTGAACCAGACAAAGTGGATAGATGAACGTGAATCAACTACAAAAAGGTCTTGCCCAACAGAATACGAATAGTTTAACTTATCGGGAAGTACTTCTAGGAAAGTTCCTCCTGGGAAAGAAATTCGTGGAAAGCTCACAAACCTCTTCCCCCCCCTCCCCAAAAAAAAAGAAAAAAATAAGAAAGAAAATCACAACTCCTCCCATCTTCCGACAGTAAAATAGATATGGACACAATTGGAAAGACCAACCTTTTCCAATTACAGCAAGAAGGAAGTAGAACACTGACTGTCCCCCTAGATCGTGGGAAATTTGTAAGCAAATAACTTGGGTAATCTAAAAACAGTAGAAGCGTACCCGTGAGCATGATCAATGTTATGGAATCGAGCAGCATCATGTCCTTTACATTCAACGACCACATCCTGTTCTTTTTTCCTCTGTTACATAGCTCAAGATTAATGTTTTCCTCAGGGAACATCAAAGGAGATTAAGAAGTAAATATGGCAAGAAAGATAAATAAAACAAAGAAGAAAACTGTGATTCCTACGTTGTAGTCTATAATAGTGAGCTTGATCAAGCGGTAGTCCTCGCCCCTGCTGCACTCCCTTTCGCATTCCAACTCTTCCACCACAGCAAAGTAACAGAATGTCAATAACATTATCACAAATATAGTAATAGTGAGTAGCAAACAACCCCTGAACCAGTGTAATTACAATTATAATTTAATTGAATAACCAAACAGTAATCTAACATTAAATCATGATGTACAAATCTGGACATATTTAATGTAACTGACTTATATATTACATTCCCCTTGTGTAGTTAATTATGTTGGACACCTTCATTCAAAAGGTTTCTAATACACTTTGACAAGTTCAAAATTTATACATGGCTAGACACCCCTCAACCAAAAAGAGGAAATAAAGGAGAGTGTTTTTTTACCCAAAAGCAAAGATGAAGGAAGAAATGAACAAGTGCCACAAAAAGACATCACTAATCATTCAATGTTGGAATAGCTAAGATGCAACTCTTGAAGATCCATTGGTCCCAATGAAGAACCAAATACAGCTGAATTCAACAGGAACCACAAGAGCATCATATGCAGCAGAATATACATTTTCAGTATCTACATTATATAGATTGAGCAGCTCATTTTTGACTTGAATTGTCAAGCCTGGAATAGAAGATAACAAAAGCTAAATAACCTTTCATGTATATACCAAAGACATGTCTTCCCATGTAGTAGGAGTCTTAGTTTCATTATCATGGCTTGTGAAGTATAATATCACAATAAAAGCCATGAACAGTCAATAACTAGTAAATAAGCAAAGAAAATTATGATGAACATACTTTGCAAAAGTTTGTGCTTAAGATAACAGGGAAGTAGCTGCAACCAGTAAAGCAACAATATCATTTCAAAGATAAGGAATATAATGACAACAACAGCTCTCCCAAGGCTATGAATTTGTTACATAATGTCCAGATTGACTAGAATGTAAATAGAACAAAAGGATAAGAACTATAAAAGAATTAAAGGAAGAGAAAGAGGAAACGAGGCCAGGTAGAGAGAGAAGAAAAGGAAAGAGAAAGGGGGGATTTGGGGAGAATTATGTCACAAGGATAATGAGGAATTCTTACACTTCATTCATCATTTATTACATGATTCCCACATTACATCTCTAAGGCTATTTATAGGCTAAGGTATTCTCTTACACTTTCTTGGCTAGATTTTACTATAATGACCTTGTGCCTATCCTTTCACTATTGTTGACAGACTTCTACTTTCCTATCATGCTACGATGATTATATAACAATACTCCTTCCTCGAAACCATCCTTATCCTCAAGGATAAAATGAATGACCTACTTTATTATAGCATAGGCAACTAATACTAGTCTTTAGAATTATACTACTATAATAGCAACTATGATGATTTCTTTCTCAAATAAGTTTGCAGCCTGTCTATGAACCTGTCCAACCTTTGATTGTCTTGTAGTTGTCCACCACTTGTATTAGCTTTGTTGAGGAAAACCCAGCATTTTAGTTTGTAATGTTAGAGGAAGAGGCAATGGAAGTTGTAATGTTGCTGTTGTTCACTAAGGTAGCCCTTAAGGGAGCTTCGTGTGTGTGTTGGCAGGCTGAGATGTTGGGTTGGACTTCTGTGATAGCAGTTGGCATGATGTGGAATGGTTGCTGTTTGTTCTATGATCTGTTTTGGATTGAGTGTTGATGATGATGTTGGCTGTAAGCCTTGCTTCTTGTAAAAGGCACTATGCTTTTGTGCATTTGTTTGCTTGAGATCATCACATGTTGAAGTAGTAATCTGATTTCTTATTGCTCGCTATCTGACTTGATTTGTATTTGTTTTCTGATTTTTGCCATAAACATATCCAGCTGATGCTCTCCATGAAGTTAATTTTATCACCTAAGGACTTTTGTTGTTGACTGTGATCATGATTTCTAAAAGTTGGAGGAAGGGCCCCTTTAATGTGTGAACCAATAGCTATTTCCTCATTGAAGTTATCTAGAAAATAGAATTGCAAATTGTTGAGGCAGCATTCTCCATAAATTCTACCATATAGCATAATTTTTACACTTCTAGCTTCCATTGGCATCTTGTACCCAAGGATAATTGGTTTATCCAATTGTGAGTAAACATTTAAGAAAGAAATATTTCTATGCAGGCCAAAGGCTGCTTCTACTTATTGATAATTCCACTTTGGTAAGTTATAATGATCCCAAAATGTTAGGAAAATAATTGGCATGTTAAAATCATGAAAACACTGAAGCGTGTGGAACTTGTATGAGATTGTCATCTTGTGGCTGTGGTGTATAAATGATGTATATGGAAGAACTTTCCTCACTATGAATGTTTTGAAGAAGCTGCAGGGTATAGACGATAGATGTTTTACAAAAACTAAAACACGGCTCTTATCTCCAAGTATTGTACTCTCCATTGAATGTTAATAATGTTACCCAACGAGTCAAAAACCACATGAAACATTTTCTGAGCTGCATACAAATTAAGGTTATTGAATTGAACAATGAAAATGCCTGCGTTTTCCATTCTTACCTGCTGTTGTGAATGCTGTATTGAGCATGAGGTGTTTATTATGCATGAATACCCCACATTACTTGTTGCAGTAGCTCCACTGGATGAAAACTTGCCGGAAGAGAAATGGTGGGTGGAAGTTAGTTTAGCAACCATGGAGTGTATGCTGTAAAGGAAGCAGATGCAGGAATGGTGTAATTTGTTTGTTCTGTGGGACTATAGATGGGTAATATAGAAGATGTCTAAAACTAGGAAGAGCAATTGCCTAGTTTGAAGGGAATGGGCTGAGATAAGAATATTTGAAATGTTGCAAACAGAATAGAAATCCTGCTCACTAATTCTTCTGAAGCTGAAAGAATTTCAAGAATTCAAGAATGGAAGAATTGGAATCTGTAAGCGGTCGACCAGAATTCAGTAAATAAACATGAAGTGCAGAATTTCCAAGAATGTTACTAGAAATCAGTAGGCAAAGATGAAGCCATTTCAGTAATGTAGTAATAGAAGACTTGTTTTTCTGAATTCAGGAATTCAAGAGTTGCCACCTAAGTTGCTGATGTTGCTAAATTTAAAACATGTGATGCATGTAGGCAGAGAGGTAATACAACAGTTGAAGATTCAGAAATCAAGAGTAAACAATTTGTGTGGTGAATGAGAGCAATGCAATTCGGTACAATTATGATTTGTGATGATACTAGTAGCTGATATAATTCTAGTTTGTGATGATCTTGTATGTGACACAATTCTGGTACAATTTAGAAATCAATAGTTATTAACGCCAGAGTATACAATGAGAGTTGGTTGTGATCAATACCCAATTTTAGTTGGTAACCCATTCTGTTGGAAATTTGTTCGGTATACTGTTGTGGATCAACAGAAGTAACTTCAGCCAGCTTGCGAAGCTATACTGATGCAGCACTGAATTTGATTTTCTGATGCTTAGAAGCAATAATTCTCCACTCAAATCTGAAGAATATCAATTCTATTACAGAACAGCAATTCTCAAGATTAGCTACCTACTTGATTTGATAAAGATTTTTCTGAAATAATGATTCAGCAGAGTTGAAACTAACAACACAGATGAAGATTCATGTTTTGAACATGCTTCCCTTTTTGTCTTCAATCAATTCTGGCTCAATTGTATAAAATTCAGCTGAGTGAAATATAGGGAACCAATGAAACAATAAATTCTAATTTTAGTTTCCTGAGTCCATGCTTCAAGTATAAATTTCAGAATTTTGTCAATATCACATTCCCAATGAATTCAAGAACATATGGTCTCTGAGAACAAAATAATGCAGCAGGCTTGTGGCACCATGAAACTTCAAGACTTCAGTACAAGAGAACAAAAGAAAACATAATAGAATGCACCTTGTTGCTGTTGCTAATGCCAAAAAGTTTTATTGATTTGAAGTTGATGTAACAGCAGAACAACACCCGTATGAAATTAATGGAGGCAATTCCTCTTCTCTGTTGTTGAAGGTAAATTCAATTCGAGAGATCTATTCAACAGTAGCTTGTGATGCAGATGAGGATCATGACATACAAAATTTAGTATTAGCAGTGTTGTTTTCGAAAACCCCAATCTGATGCTCCACAATTCTAGAAACCAAGAATTCAATGAAGAATTCAAGAACCTGAGGAGTCAAGAGAATCCAATATGCAAAATAGAATTCCAAGAATAGCACGGAACATATGCCGTTTGAGTAGAATGTTGTTGCAAGAACATCAATGATGGCCAGAACTTCTTGCAAAAACAGGACTCTGAATTTTCAATTAACACTTAGATGGCTATTACTTCAATCTATAACACCAAGAAGATGATCCAGGTATTTGGAAGTAACCAAAAATACAAGAAAACAGGAGAGTAAGTAATTTGATCAGAAACATTCAAGAAACAGAAGGATTGCTACATGTGCCGAGAGGAAGTTGAATTATCCATGGAAAACCAGGATCATCAAGAATGTATAAATCATCAAGACCACAATAACTTACTGTAGAACTCAAGAATGTAGGAAAAAAACTTTTTCGTGGATTTTGATAAAACAAGGAAAAATAATTCTGGATTCAAGGAAGACAAGAACGAGTCTCTAATACCAGTTGTTGCATAGTTAGAATAGACTAGAATGTAACTAGAATAAGAGGAAATTAAGAACTAGAGAAGAATTAGAGGAAGATAAGGAAGAAAGGGGGCTGGGTAGAGAGAGAAGAAAAGGAAAAGAGAAAGGGAGACTTAGGGAGAATTACCTCACAAGGATAATGAGGAGCTGACACATTTCATTCATCATTCATTACATGATTCCCACGTTACACCTCAAAGGCTATTTATAGGCCAAAACACTCTCTTACACTTTCTTAGCTAGATTTTACTATGATAGCCTCTTGTCTATCATATTATTGTTGATAGGCTACTATTTTACTACGTGCTATGGTGATTACATAACAGAATTCACTTAAGTTTGGCAAAGAAGCAAGACTTAACCATTGAAGAAGAAGCATCCTCTGGTTCACTGCTGGTGGACTTCACGATAGGGTTGCATTATGGACCCAAGACTTTACGAGGCCAATTTGACTGAGATCTGTCTGGCCATGAAAAGGTCCTAACAGAAGCTGCCCATTGAGTGAAGTACACACTAATGGAACATTGAAAGTTAAAGCACATTACCAGATACACGGTTCTGGTTTAAGGATTATTCTACTAATCTCTTGTTTGGAGGCCCAAAAATGATGCACCTAAAGTTCAAACATGATGAGGTAAGGTTAAAGGTCTGAGTTGCCATATCAAAGCTTTTCCATGGGAACGAAATGGCTAAAACACATGTGACACAGATCAAAATCTAACAATGAGAACAAAATGGCTAAATTACACATGATACAGATCAAAATCTAACAGATATGCAGGACCAAAATTAGTGCATAGTGTTAAAATTTAAATCAAACCACGTAAATCTTTACATAATTTTTTTTGCATCATTGAATATTTTGAACCACGTAAATCTTTACATAATTTTTCTTGTATTATTGAATATTTCTAGAAATTTAGATTAATTTAATTTGAATTTTATTATTATAAAAAAATTAGATACCTTATTGTAAAAGTTAGAAACTTCCAACGTATACTAGTGTTAAAGGTTAAAAGGTCCAAAACCCTCTATATGGGGGAAATGAATTCAAAAAATCCTATTTCATATCCAATTGTTGTTTATTCTTATTAATTGCTTACTCATATTTCCATACTTACAACTAGTGATTTATTCGTATTCAATATTCTCAACACTGTGTGCTATCTCGTGATTACGTTTCGGGATAGATCCTCACACCTAAGTGTGCTCAAGGGTCGACTTAGGTGGCGCTTGGCTCCTACCTGGAATGGACACACTGCATAGTCTGTGGCAATAAAAATTGGACTGTGACAATTGGTATCAGAGTTTGACTTACGAGAGGAGTGATAGAAAAGGCCTCAGTTTTGGGAAAAGCTCACATAATCGGATTGTGGTGAGCTAAGCAACACTACAACTGACTACTCAGATGACTCACATGGTTCATTCGATCGTAGTGACTCGTCTTGAAACTCTTGAGAGAAGGGAGATGGAGCTAGAAGCCCGAGGCAAATTTTTTATAGGATGGAAAGGTGGGCAAACTTAATGAGAGTGTTGCAAAAAGAAAATGTTGAGCTCACCAATAAGGTGAGCTTTCTAGTGCACTGCAATGACTAACTGTGTGCCTTCAACAATAGCAGAGTCAAGTCTCCAAAACCTCGCTCATATAGTTGTGTGCGAGATTCAAAAGAGTTGGACAACTTTATCTTCAATTTGGAACAGTACTTTAAGGCTGCTAAGAGGGAATAGAATGAGGCCAAGGTTTCCATGGCAACAATATACCTCAGCGGTGATGCTAAATTGTGGTGGCACACTAAAGTTGCCAGGAGAGATTGAACATTGACTAGTGGAAAGACCTCAAGAGAGAACTGATGTCATAATTCTATCCGAAAACATTTAAATCACAACATAAATAAGCACATACGTCAAAACTTTCTTTTCTTACATGTTAAACATCAAAGACATGTCTAACAAATATCTTCTATTCTATTAGATCGATAATTTATAGCAGTGAGTTTAGACAAAGTTATTTAGGCAGCAAGTGCAAGATTTGACTTCAGCCCAAAATATAGTTGAAAGATTAGTTGATTACACCATTGAGAGAGGCAACCACAACTAAGGGAGCAATGGTAATCCTTCATAGAAGCCGGTACAGAGTGCATTAAGTGTCAACAAGACAGAAAGAAAAACCAAGAATGGGGGAAGTAACTTTAGAAAAATTCGTCACTAGTGAACTCCCAGTGCTCCAGGAGAAGCATGAATACATTGAAGAGTAAGAAGACGTTTTTTGGTGGGTGCCTCTTATGTAATGGGCCACATAAAGTGGCATAATGCCTGCACAAAGGAGCTTTGAGGGGCTATAAGCGGGAAGTGATCAATTAGAGTTAGGAGACAATGAGAACAATAAGAACCAAACTTGCATGTGTATAGTCCACCTCTTGTATTCCATGAAAAAGCATGCTCGGGCATCCACCTAATCTACAGACCTAATGCCTGTGAAAATCCAACTGAATGGCAAGAGTGTCCACACCATGGTCAACATTGGCACCATTCACAACTTCATAGTTGGGATTTAAGTGGCCGATTAGGTATGTCACTGGAACGAGATGAGGGTACCTTGAAAGCCGTGAACTCAAAGGCAAACCCACCCATGGTGTCGTCAAGTTTATGCTGATATGACTTGGAGAGTAGAATGGGAAGTTGAATTTCACGGTAGCACCTATGTATAACTTTGTTTTGATTTTGGGGATGGACTTTCTTGAAGCTATTAAGAGAGTGCCCATGCCTCATTTAAACTTGGTGCTCCTCATGGGTAAAAGTCCGTGTTTGGTAAGCGCCTCTAAAAAGCTGAAAGAATTTAGGAGGAATGACAATGACAAAGTATTGTTTGCACTCTAACTTAAAAAGGGTTTGAAGAAAGGCGGCTTACTTTATTTGTGACATTGGTGAAGGAAGACATCGAGGTTGGGTCACCACCATTGAAGTTAGCCTGCTCCTAGAGGAGTTCGAGGAGTCGACGGCCATGGAGTTGCCCATGATTCTATCACCCTAGAGAATGATGGATCACTGGATCGAACTAACACCAACGATAAGACCACTTGCTTGAGGAGTATATAGGATGACACCTTCAAACTTAGCATAGCATTAAAAATAACTAGGATGGGTTAATCAGTTTGAGTTTCAAACGCCCTTTTGTTTGACTAGTTAAGTAGAATAAAATACTTCACGAAGCTCAATATAAGCTTGGGTTATTATCAAGTCAAAATCACGAAGGGAGACAAACCTATAACTATGTGCATTATGAGATATGAAGCTTTTGAGTGGCTCGAGATTCTCTTGGGATTGACCAGCACTCCCGTGGCATACTGTATGTTAATGGAACAAGTATTCCATGGATACCTAGATATATTTGTGGTTGTCTACTTGGACGACATCGTGATATATATAGTTCAAATTTAGAAGATCACCTGAAACATCTGAGACTAGTATTTTAGAAGTTGAAATAAATTTATCTCTACGCAAAGCATTATAAGCATTCTTTGCCCGGGAGGAGATTAGCTTTTTGGGGCACTTCATGAGACGAGTTCAAATCAAAATGAATCTAAAGAAGGAACAAATTATCTTGGATTTATCTTGGATTGGCAAGTCCCGAAAGGTGTGAACAAGCTGCACTAATTTCTAGGCCTTACTACTATCATCGCTTCATTGGAGGATGTTCAAAGAAAGCTGCACATTTGACATACTTGTTCAAGAAGGATAGGAAGTGAGATTGGTTGAAGACATGTCAAAAAGCCTTCAAAAAGCTAAAGTGTGTGGCAACGAAAGAGCTAGTGTTAACCCTCTTTGATGTAACCAAAAACTTAAAAGTGCAAGCCAACGCGTTGGGTTTTGCCCATGGAGGAGTCTTATTGTAAAAACGCCGTCCAGTGGCCAATGAGAGTAGGAATCTGAATGAGGTGGAACAATGTTATGATGCCTAGGAGAAAAAGTTGCTAGTGATTTTATACTGTTTGAGGACTTAGAGACGCTACTTGCACGGCTCCAAGGTCATGGTGAAAACCAACGTTGCTGCTGGCCACATCCTCAAGCGATCGAAGTCAATTTCAAGGTAGGTTGGTGGTAGGAGTTCTTAATAAAATTCTACTTAGAGCTAAAACATAAAGCCGGACACTGTAATCAGGCTGCAAATGCCCTTGGTCGAAGACCAGATTGCTCCACCTTGTCTCAAGTAGCCCATCTATCGTTAGGCGAAATTGTCATGTCTATTAGAGAATAGATAAAGTTAAACCTTGAGAATGACATAATGACTGTGACTATATTTCAATTGATTCAAGAAAGTAAGACTTGGAGATTTTGGGTTGATGTTGAATTGATCTTCATGAACGACACCAAGTTTTCATACATAAAATTAGCGGATTGAAGATGATACTCCTTAGAGAGTGTCATGACATGGCTGGTCTCTTGGGGTGACAAGGTACCTTGAGCCTACAACAGAATAGATATTATTAGCCTAAGATGAAGGATATATGATGAGTTATGCGAAGGCTTGTCTAACTTGTTGGTAGGACGAGGTTGAACGCCAAAAGCTGGGGGGATTGTTGGAAGTCCTCTCTGTAGCCTATTACCTATTCTCTTCCTTGCATGGGATATCTTTACTAAGGTAATTATGGTAAAAAAGGCTCTAGACGATTCCTCCAACTAAGTAGACCCTAGCAAAGTGTTTCCATTGACTTGAACACTGAGTTGGCAAAGGTTGGTGAGTACTTGTATATTTTAGTGGTCATGGATTGCTTCATAAAGTATGATATTTTTATTCTAATATCAAGAGATTGTTCGGGCAAGAAAACATCCCTTTTCTTCAAATCTATTGTCAAATACAGTGGAGTGCCCCAAAGGACAGTGAATATTAGAGCCTTCTGGTTAGAACTTTTCAGATTACTTGGTTTTGAATTTAATATCTCATCGAGTTATTATCTTTAAACTGATAGTCAAACAAAGAGATTTAATGGCCTACTCAAGGAGTATCTATTCCATTTGTGTTAGTGAGAAGAATTGAGTGAATATCTTCGATATTGCTCAATTTTGTTTTCACTGAAAAGTGTTCTTTGAACATGAGTCATTTTGAGATTTAAACAAGTCAACATCTATTTCTTCCACACATTATAGCCGAGCTATATAAAGGCAATTGTCCCTATAACTTTGCTCAAGAGTGAAAGTAGAACATGGAGATTGCCATAATCTACAAGGAGAATGCGTCTCATGGAATGAAGAAGTTGGTAGACCAAAAGAGATGGCCTGTGCAATTCAATGTGAGACATCTTGTGTTGGTAAAACTGTAATATTCTGAATTTTTATTTGATTAATTTGGGATAATTTATTATTTTGGATAATTTGGGTGTGGTAACAATTGATTAAATATTGTGAAAATTTGAAGAATATTTTGATTAGTTGGACTGATACCCGAAGTACGCCCGTGCTATTATCCGAGTATTGATTTGGGTTTTGGAATAAAAGAAAATGAATATAATAATAATAATAATAAGGGGAAGAAGAAGAACAGGGAAGCAAGGGTTTTGGGAAGAAAAGAGAGAGGAGAGAGAGAGAGAGAGGAGAGAATGAGGCTCTTGTGTTTGAATCCGGCTTGAAGCTAGTTGGAGAAGTGATAGATCGGGTCGAGGCAAGTGCACCTATATCCTTTTCGTTATCTCTTTTTAATTTTCGTTCGATCCCTATCGGGTATTATTGTCCTGATACCCGACCCATACACATATTTTGTGAAATCCATGATTTAGGCACAAGAATTTATCAATTTGTTGTCTGATACATCATTTTCGCATGGTTTTGTGCGTCATGAAACCCTAACCCCGCGCCTGGATGCCTCACCCTCCGATTTTTGGGGCTTTTGCCTAAATTGGCTCTAGTATATCATTACCCATACCTTGTATATATTAATTTATTGATTGGATATCCGATTTGGTAGTTTTATATGAAATTTTGTTCGTCGAAACCCTACCCCGCGCCCGGACCACGTTTGACCAATTATTTTGAGTTTTATGCATGATTTGGTTTTAGATAATGAAAACCCATGTCTTGAATATAGTTATTTACCGATTGGGTGCTCGATTTTTTAAGTTTTGTCCGGTTTGTACATACGGGACCCTAAACCCACGCCTGGCACTATTAATTGGGGTATTTGCATGATTCCACTTTGTTTAATCGACGAAAACTCATATCTTGAATATGGTTATTTACCGATTGGGTGCTTGATTTTTTAAGTTTTGTCCGATTTGTACATACGGGACCCTAAACCCACGCCCGACACTATTAATTGGGGTATTTGCATGATTCCACATTGTTTAATCGGTATTTAAATTACATATAATTGTATAAGCTCAATTGTATATTCCGAAAATATTATTATGAACCATTTGTGAAGGAATTATCGTCTGGAAGCTCTAAAATTATATTTAGCCCAATGTGGTAAGGATTTTATAATTGTTCCAAAGTATCATATTAAATTATGCATATATTTAAAGTTACGTGAAAACTTAAGCCCACAAGAAATAATTATCCGCATCTGTATATAAGAATTATACAATATATGCGAAGTATAAGAAGGAAATGCCACAATGTAATATGTTTATGATCAGTTCTTCCAAAGTAAGAATTTTGTATAAGAAATTTAGTGGACTTTTCGTTAAATAATAAAAAATCGTGAAACTTAGATCATAGATTTATATTTCAGAGGGTAGTATCCCCTAACATGCCATAGATATTACAGTAAAAATCAAAGATTATCCTGACCGTGTATTGTAGCAGATGATATTCCTTGGCATGCTTTAGAATATTACTATAGAAGAACGAGGACTACCTCTGGATCACAGAGGACATACTGGCATATGTGATATGGCCATGTATATCGGGTTAAAGGTATATCGCTCATTACGGGGTGTTGAACGTTGTGGGTAGCACTTTAGAATGTGTGAAAGTATACACATTCATTTCCTCATTCTCTCGCACCATTAGCTAGTAAGGCCTATTGGCCCTGATCTACAAAGATAAAGAAAGTTGTGCATGTTGTGGAACCCTAAGAGAAGGAAGATAACATATGAAAAGTTATTTATATTCTGAAAATGCATTTGTTTACGTTTCATGTTATACGTTATATATCATACTCCTATTCCCTTTCCCGTTCCGTTTTAAATATATTATATATTATCATTGATTATATTATACTTGCTGAGCATTTGGCTCACTCTTACTATTTTCATACCTTTAGATGAGCATGAGCCTTTGCCTGACGTGGCAGAGTAGGGCTTAGGAGTTGGCTAGGCTGTAGATCTTGGAGAAAGAGCTTTGTGGACTTAATATTGTAATTTTGCACCTTCCTCATGGATTATTTGGTTCATTGAAATGATTTGTATATTGATATATATGTATGACGATGATAATGTTGTATATGTAGTCTAACTTCTATTGTATTTGATGGATGTAGATATTTCCGTAGATTTTTACGATTTATTTAGGTACCTAGTGACATCTTATTTGAGCCGATGTCATAATTTGAATTATGATGTCGGTGCCACGTGTTTTGTTGAGGCTTGTGGATATTTTACAGTTTTTATATTGGGTTGACGACTGTATTATAAGCGAAACTCTGTTAGATTTTCGGTTGGAAGTACGGTACATCACAAAAACATCTCTAAGAGCAGATGTAATTCCATAGGTAATGAGACAAGTGCCTCCTTTAAAAATATAAAGGCCCCATCTAGATATTGCTCTTATTGGGAAGGCCTTGTACAAAATAGATCATTTAGAATGGATGAAAGTCTACCCAGTCTTCTATGTGAGCAGTTTGAAGCTATATTATCTTGACATGGAAAACCTTCAAGCAACCTTTCACAGTGGACCAATATCAGATTGAAGCCACCAACACTGTAAGAAGTTTTGAAGAGATCCTTTCTGTACAGGAGGTGGCGACTTCAATTGGAAAGAAGAAGAAAGAAGTTCTCATGAGGTGAACGAAGAGACCAACAGAATGAAAAAGCTAGCAAATTACTGAAGACATGAGGATGAAGAGGCAAGAAGTCAAAACTACAATGAAAATCAAGTCAAGGACAACATCGGCAGCTTAGTAGGGGAGAATGTTAGAATCTAAACCGAGCAATGCAAATATTTATATAATTTTTCTAATATCCTTGAATTTTGTTAGGAATTTAGATAAATTTAGTTTAAATTTTAGTATTGTAGAAAAATTAGATATCCATTGTAAAAGTTGGGAACTTTTAATTTATACTAGTACCAAAAACCAAAAGACCTAAAACTTTTCATATAGGGAAATGAATTCAAGAAATCTTTTTCTATATCTGATTGTTACTTTTTAGGATTGATTGCTTAGTTAGATTTTCACATTTTTAACTAGTAATTTACTTGCATTTGACATTCTTTACACTGTGTGCTTTCTCGTGATTGTGTCCCAAGATCGACCCTAATGCTCAAATGTGCTTGGGGTCAACTTGGCTATCGTTTGGCTTCTAATGGGAAAGAAGATACTGCACGGTTTATGTGACTATAAAAGTCGGACTATGACACATAACTAGTTTTACAAAACCCTAAAATTGGAATGCCATATAGAGGGAAGAATAATGTGAAACGATGAATAGACAATGACTCTTAGTTGTCTCTCAAGCTTTGCTTGTTTATGAAAATTATTTGTCAAATAGAATGACAATATCTTCCTCGAAAATATTTTTCACAATTACCATTGAAAATATTTTCAAAGAAACCTTCTCACACATTTTCTGACGTTTGGCATTGATAGGTCCAGTATGAATATGGGCCAATATAAACGAGGCTCAACTAGCAGGAAGGCCCAGCTAAGCGATGGAGCCCAAGAGACCTCGAGCGAAACCCAGCGCCGCAAGAAGGATCTTAGGCTGAACAGGCCGCACCAAGGCCTATTGGCATCACTTGACACGTGTCCAGTTACAATTCATCTGTGCTTCGCCTAAGGTGGTTGCAGATTGGCAGCGTAGAAGGCGCCGTCCTAAGAAATGTTAGTCAATGACGGATGAAGTCAACTCTGGCAAGCCGCAGCACCTGCTGCCCTACACCGGCTTAGCCAATCCCAACAAAAGGCGACCGACCCGTACCGGCCGCGACCGACAACCGTTCCTTCGCCACCACAAGGCGACAACTAATACCACTGGCCGCCGCTAATGCTGAGCGGCCGGCGAACTTGGCCAAGACACCTGTCAAAGGTTCCCATGCTCAAAGCCTCTTCCATAGAGCTTTACAAATACCTTCTCCAACACTGGGAGAAGGGAGAATTGAATCATCCAAGTTCACACGAGGCATCTCAAGGCCATCTCAAGCCAAGCTTCGAGTCAAAAACACGAGGAGAAAGAATCAGTTCTCTTCCCTCCAAAACCGTCGCTCTCACTTGGTGACCTTAGTGAGCCACTCGCCAAAGTGTACAAAAGGAACCCAAACCTCCTCTAATCTTCACTCGCATCACTTGCATACAAACATCCGTACATTCTAATTCACGTCTACCTTCACGATTGCATCTTTCTATTCTCCTAGAAAGATTACTGACCTGAGTATCGGAAGATAAACTGGGGAGCAAATTCCACCAATCATCTAACCTCTTATTAGCTGTTTCTCGCGCGCAGGGCCCAGGTTGAGAGACGTGGAGACCGGACCTGTTCGAGCTCGACCGACGTGAGGAATCTAAAGGCTTCTTAATCCGTATGATAACCCGGACTTGAGGACGCGCCAAGCATGTACATGAATTTTTGGATTATCACACAAATCATTCAACAATAGTGAATATTTACGGTTATTTACATTAATAACATTTCTAATAGTGATATTTCTTGTTAGTAGTGTTATTTTACGTTCAAGAAAAAAATTTCAGTCATTGAAAACGGTTATTAATGCAGTGATTTTCCTATTAGCCGTGGGTCCGGAGCAGCATTGGATGCCGACCTACTTGACGAAAGGGATTAGCAAAGCAGGGAACCTACTGGATGCGATTCAACCAGCTCAAATTGCTTAAGTTCCAGGATTCTGTAACATATGGGAATTGTTGGGCTAGGATCTATATCGGTGGCAGGAAGTGGCTGACAATGAGATTTAGGGGGATCACCAAGTGGCGACCTTGGCGGAGGCGGGGTCAGTGGCAGTGGCAGGGGGTAATAGGAGTCGAGGGTGTTAAAAGGCAGTGACCTAAGGCTGGGATTAGCGCACCCGTGGCCAACTGCCTGCTAGGGGCTCAAGGTGTCACTAGAAGGGACCAGCGGCGGGGTTGGGGACATTGTTGGCCACTAGACAGTGATGGTCCAAGGCGTCATTGGTTGGAGACAGTATCATATTCAGGTAAAGAACTTTGACTAGAGAGTGTTGAGGTCAGCGATGAAAAGTGGTGAGCTTGAAAAAAAATAACTTAACGTTTTGAAGATAGAGTCATTTCTGGAATTTACGTTTTAAGTTTTTTATTGATCACAGAATATTTTTGATTGTCTTATTTTCTTGTATATACCATAGGGAAAACAAATTAATTTATGACCAAAACGTGGGCTTTCCATCTGGAGTTTCCCTGTTGTTTCTTTTTTATTTATCAAAACCGAACACAGGAAATGACTTTCTGCATTTCCGTAGCTTGCTTAAGGATCATGATTTCTTATCATCTACTGAAAGCTTGAATACATGCCAATCAAGTAGATGAGAGTTCATCCACTCTAATAGATTTGTTGACTTATTCGTTGGGGAGATAGCGCCACCAATCTTCGGCAAGGAAGTCGCTCCCTTTACTAAGCTGAAGGGAGCCTTTACTGAAAGCTGAAGGATTGGTGGTGCGTGAAATCTAAACACAAATGAACAATGCAATACGATATGGGGGCAGAGAGAGAGTGGGGGGAACCAGAGCCATGGAGGCCAAAGCAGATAGAATGGGGAAGCTGGATGAAGTGACCAGAGATGGAACCACAAGGCAGCAAAGCAATCGATGCTACTCCTTCCATTACTTTCTGTCTACTGTTTCCACATCCTTCTCCTCCCCCTGCACACAAAAATGCCCAATACTGAGAACAGCTTTTCAAAACAAATTGTCGACCGTCAAAACGAAATGGTTAAGCTGTCTACATATCCTTCCAAGCGACTGTAAATTATATACCAATTAAGTTCACAAGAAAACAGGAGAGGAGGACGAAAACGATTACGGGATTACCAACAAGACTATTTGAATATCTGCTCTTCAGTAGATCTGGTGCTACAATTTGGACAGAACCCACAATTACAGAAAGAATGATCGGAGACCCAGTGAGAGAGTGGTGGAGGGCACCTGCAGTCGGCGAAACCTGGAGAAGCTAAGGGGATTCGGGGTCGCATTCTGGGCCGTCGGATGCGAATCCGACGGCCCGCGCGTTTTGGAAGTAAGTTATAACGTGGGCCGTCCGATTTTAAAATTGATCGGACGGCCCACGCGTATTTTCGCCGTTTTATAATCTCAGCCGTCCGATTTTAAATTTAATCGGACGGCGGCGATTAAATCTTGCCTGGCAAGATCTTGG